>OZ010738.1:163526300-163564765 GCA_963932295.1 Tipula lateralis
ACATTTCACTTTAAAACCGAAAAGCTTGATGACCTAATTTGAAGTTATACTTTTCTTAAATAATAAGATGGATAGAATTCCATCCTTTTTAGGTAAAACTCTAGATATGTGAACGATTTCTTACTGTCGTTCTTGTCGAATCGAGTGTAAGAAATTCAGGTAAACTATAAGCCTGAGTAGTAGCTTTTAATTAGCTTCTTAAGAGTACATATTTTACATAATGATCAGGAAAACATATTTTGTGACCATGCACGTTTTGATTCAGCCAACAACGTCAACCTCTAAATGGTAGAATTTAAGCTCGAATAGTCTGATGTATACACGTTGTTGTCTCAGATTTTTGTGTTCCGATAAACCAGAATCCCGAAGCTAATCAAAAATATGCCCAATGTACATATATACGTATACTTGCTGTGCACCATATCACGACAAGCTGACCTAACACAAAATTCCATCGCTCAATGAAATTGTCTGCTATTTGTCAATGTGGTGAATAAATAAAAAAAATATGGCAACCCATTAGTTTAGTATAAGTTTAATAGTTACTAGCACTATCGTGACATTACGCCTAAAATTGCATATCCGTTTGAACAGAAAGCCTTGGAATAAAACTGCCATAACTACCATAAACCACAGGGCAATACTCTGGTTGAAAGATCTGAAGAACATTTCTTACTGTCACTCTTGTCGTGTCGAATGAAATAATTTCAAGAATTATAGTCTGTAGAACACATCCTGTACGATTTCCACATATGATCAAGAAGGCTTTAAGTTCGGATATAGTGATGTAAACAAGCCTGAATCATACTGTGTATTCAGTAAAGCCATAATCTTGAATATAATCAAATATATGCCCTGAGGGATATGAAACCGCCTCAATCTACTTTCAATCCAACTTCGTTATCTGTGTATAATGTACATATAGGTACTTGCTGTGCACCATATTACGACAAGCACACAAGGAAATTAAAATATAAATCAATAAATTAACAAAATAAATAATACTATTTCATAAATAAAAAAAATAATTATTATTTATTTATTTTTTTTCAATTTAATTCTGTTTTTGTCATTTTTAAAAGCCTTTTCATGTTATTCAAAACGATGGGTAATATACGTACGTATTTTCAGTATATGTACTCGTACGTACCAATAATATTATAGAAACGCAAGACAGCCACTTAAAATAAAATTGCGAAAATCAATCAATGTTTTTAATAAAGAGCGACATACATGTACGTTTCCACTTTATATCGAGGCTATATGTATACGGGGTACACCATCGTTTATCCGGTTTTCCCCCAAAATACACCAACAACAAGTATTTTTCTTATTTACTATATACGTCTGTTATATTTTGCTGTGCAATTGAGGTAATGAACATCAAAGCTCCTAAACGACATGCTCCTATAACATGGTTAATATATTTTATTTTAGACTCGTGCTTTTACCTCAACGATAGACTCGCTCTTGGTCTGCGGTTTCGAGAATTTTATACCAGCCTTAGAAAACAGCCTTTGTGTATACCTATTTGTGCCATATGTTGTTGTTGTTTACATAATGTATAGAAAAAAACGTAATCAAAAAAAAATAAGAAAGCATAAAGCTTTTAAATATATACAAACAGACGCGCTTTCTTTCTGTGTTTGTGTGTCTGTGTGTGTGCACAAAGCAAATTGTAAAAGAAACATAATGGAATAATTGGAAATTGCTGCCTGATTAATTTTCAAGTATATAGGAAATCTTAGAAGAAAAAAAATTGTTAATTTCATTGGAAAGACAAGTACTGGGTGTATTTGTAAAATGTTGGTATTACTGTTAAGAGTATATACACATATGTGTATACGGATCTTGTGGTTTATACTCGATTTGGAAATATCAATTTTGGGAAGAACATGAGAATATAGCATTAAATTAAATATATAAATTATTTATTAAATTAAATATATAACAATTGTACGCGCACGTGTAGGAAAGCTCCAAAAATTGTACTATCGATTAAAGTACTCCAAATTGTATTTATATTCTTTGAGGAAGCTATACCTTGTAATTTCTCGTCGTTATACTAGAAGAGAGGCAACAGAATAAACTTTTTACTAGTTAAAGCTCCAAAAACACTTGAAGCTTTTAAAGCTTCGATAATCGTTTTTAATAGAAAACTTACATGTCACTTCAGTAAAAGCTTTCTCGTTGTCGTGAAGCCATCGTGACTGGCAGTAATCTCTTTGTCTTAATACCTGTTGATAAGATTACATTTGGATATTGGATATATCGAACTGGAGTGCTTTATGGATTTGTGAGAAACAGGAAATTTGCCGCAATACTGTTCCCAGCTAAGAAGAGTTTAAAACTTTATTTGGTTCACTAACGAAGGATGTATGTAGCCGAATCGCACTGCGCCGATAGTTGCTGACTTCAATACCACATTTATTAGTGTCCGTGGCATATTTATTGGTGATACTTATGTTAAGGTAATACCACCTTATTGATTGACCTGACATTTCTGAGCAGTTGTACGGTCACAGAAGAATAACATGGAAATTGAAATGATATGGCCACTCATCTTGTGAGCTTTTTTAACAAGAGCTTGTCAAAAGCCTCTTTTCTATAGTGGAAGATTTCGAATTTTTGAAGAAACGATCTCAAAGCCATAAGAAAAGATAAAATGTACGTCATTTTGAAAATGCTCCTGTGCCGAAAACAGTTACTCGAATCAAAACTGAAGAGTGTCATCAGACTAAGAAAGCCTAAGTTTTTCCACAAATTATGCAAGGGAGTTGAATTGTAAAGTCGAGTAGACCATAAAAATCAGTAGTCACGTTACTGCTCCGACTTGAGAAGGGGTCATAAAGACATGTTCCAGAGTGAAGAATAACAAAGCTCAAGGTTCAGTTAATTTATTAAAAATCGGCGATTGGTATACTGTGTGCTTGAAAGAAGGCAATTTACAGAACAGATGGAAAGAACAGAATTTGGTACTGTTACCGATAGGTGGCAAGTCTCCAGGGTTCCATTCAATAGGGTTATGAGATACAGCAATCTTTAAACGAATTGAACCGGCTATACCGGAGGCTTTTACGATGCAAGACTTGATATCTGGTACAGGGTATGTTAGGGGTATAGAGATAGGTATCTCATAAGGTATCCTATTGGGAGAAGGACCAATCTACTTCAACTATAAAATGCTCTGAAGTATAAAACGATGATGGGATAAAACAGAAATGATAACTGGAAGAGTTTCACAAGGATTCGTTATACATCCTTCCCTCTGGAATGATGTATAATGGTGTGCTTCGACTCTCTTTAACATGTGATGCTCAAGTGATTAGCTTTACCGATGAAATCTTCGTTGTTGAAGCAATATACAGGCACGAGATCGTAGAGATTTGTTACAGAACGCTACGATACAATAGTTTACTTTGGCTGGCATTGAGATAGAACATAAAACAGAAGCCATCCTTATCCCTATTCACTAGCCATTAGGTACCTGTGGGTAACTTTTGATGCTAGACTGTCATATAAGAACCATGTCATTACCTCTAGCGAAGGACCAAGCAAAGTATGGCGATTTTGTTCTAAGATTAAGTGCATTAATAGCTGTCGGATGACGCGGTTTGTACTTGCGGAAATGCATTGCATACAGATATACTGGCTAATGAACGTAAACTACTTGATCGGGACATGGCTTAACACATAACTTGTTGATGTGAACTTATGTTTAACCCGATTACCAACTCCTTGCCCGAATGCCTCTTGTTTACGGAAACATTGAGACTTACAGAACACGTGTTTTTTTAGTGTCCACGATTAACTAGGCAATAATATTGATTGTCTTTAAGTAAGCTTTTGCAATGACTAAAGCTCCAAGAGTCTCACTTTCGCCTTAAGTTTCTCCAAATTCTACTCATATTCGTCGCTTTTAAGAATAAACTCTTAAATAAGTTAAGCTTTGAACAATGTTAGGCTTAATAAACTTTAAAAAAGGTAAAGCTCCATAAAACTTGAAGCTTTCAAAAGCGTTTATGATTAAGTTATAACCAGACAACTTGATACCATCTTCAGTGATTAAAAGTCGTGGGTGTGTAAAAGCTTTCACCGTGTCAAGAATCTGACACCATCGATTACGAGTCAGCTTTTCATATTGTTGTAAACAATCAGAATATGCCAGAGGTCTCTCGTCGTCGTGAAGCCATCGTCAATGGAAGCAATTTCTTTGGCTAAAGCGTTCTGGGCTACTGTTTCGGAAAATTAATACTCGTTACATCGATAGACGAGCTTGAAACCTTTCTTTACCAACTAACGAATGACGTATAGTTATAATGTCTTAAAGCCAGAAAAAAATATCAACGAGCCCAGCATTTCGTGATTGCTATGATGTTTGGTAAATGGACAGTAACACTAGATCAGAACTAAAGAGTTTCTTTGTAAAAATGTATAAGTACAGTCACGCTACTATTCTGAAAACAATTTCCTCAACAACCGGAATGTTTGCTTAAAATATCAGGAAGCACGGAAAGCGATGGTTCTCCGGTCACTTAGAAAAACGTCCTACCAGCATGCTCGAGAGTTTGTAAAAACAAAGCTCCAGGCCCAGGCAATGTTCCGAATAGCGTTGAAATCGGCAATTATACTAGGTGCTTGAATAAAGGAACTTCGTCTAACAATAAAAAAGAGCAGAAACTTCTACTTTTACCGTAAGAGCTAGCTAACAGGAGAACCATCTTCTTACCGTACAACATGTTTGTTGCAGAAGGATATTGCAGATAGGAAATATCAGGGGCAGGCAACCTGGTCGACCTCATATATGGGACCTCATTCTGGTTCATGTAGATTGGATGATAGAATATCGAAATACTTATTACGAGTGCAGTTTCAACCTCGTTCAGCCAGCCAGTAAGCTCTAAAGTATAAAACCGGTGATGGGGCAAAAACCTGTGTGTAAACTGGAGCTTCTATCACTCCTCTAGATATCACTCATGTTTCCGCACTATTAAAAAACCTACTCTCAAACTTGATGTATGATGGTATGTTTTACCTCCGGTTACTATGTGAAACTAAAGTGGTTGGCTCTGCCAATGACATCGCCGCAGTGGTAACACAAGGACGACAATATGAGTAATATTGCAGTATTCCTATTGAGCCGAAGTGGCCAAAATTCATAACTATGTGTAATCGGCGATTAATGGCACTATTAGAAAATGTTGAGAAACCCCACGACCTACCTAAAAATACCGAATTACAATTTTTATTTTGACAATTCAAATTTACTAGAAACATATAAATGTCCAATAGCTTTTAAGTTTAGACAAAAGCTTTGTACATGACAGGATAACAAGTAACCAGAATTAATTGACTTTTATATTTACCACAAGAGTATATCGATATATAGATTCGACTTTGTTGCATCTATATGCAGACTTCAATTTAAATAAATTATTAGCATTCGAACATTAAAATATTTATACATATATTTAGATATTCTTACTTATTCCTAAAAGCTTTATGAATAGTATTAAAATTATACTTAAAAATAGAAGCTCTATCGTATATGCATATTGTATCAGAAATAAAACGAAAAATTATTTTTGATAATGGTTTCAATATTAAATACCCCAACCGTATTGATTCCTTTTATATAATGTTAACATGATCATGTTGTAGCAGACGATTTTAGTTAAACTTATCCAAGCTAAAATTTATAGAATTTAAAATTTTTCGTTTATCAAAATTTGTATATAAACAAAATGTACATGATTACTGTGCACCTAAAAACTATTATATTTCATCATTATTTTTGATCAGTTAAGAATGGGCCATGTTTGTCTAACAATTATAATAGTACGCTTGAGTTGTTGGTAGCTAACGTGTTACAAATCAAGCCACCTGACGCATTCCAAAGCTTTTTTTCGCTCTTGTCAAAGTTGTTTCGAATATACTCCTTTTCCGATGGTGAATGGATATAGTTCTTCAGCAGCGTTTGATGTTTACTGGATGAGCTTTTTCGCAGTGTATCCACATTTATATGCTATTTAAGAGGAATACCGCCTTGAGCTACCACCGTTTGATGTTGCCCGATAATGTTTGTATTTAAAAATTTTTGAGACAATAAATTTTCACGCTGCACAAATATTTTTTAATTGTGTCTCATGTATCTATTCTCAATAGCAAAAGATAAAGTAAATTTAAATAAAATTAGAATTCACACAATTAGACGAACGTAATCGGAAAATCTGTTATCTAGACGTGTTAAATTTGTTGCTACTCTATACCTTCACCGTAATGACTACATTTCCTATACCCATGTACTCGTCGTTCATTCCCATTTTCACATAATATATGCTTATTTCAAAATTATGAAGTTTCATAATACAAATAACAATTTTGGTCTCTTACTACTAGCATGCCAAATATATATATATATATATATATATATATATATATATATATATATATATATATATATATATATATATATATATATATATATATATATATATATATATATATATATATATATATATATATATATATATATATATATATTATATATATATATATATATATATATATATATATATATATATATATATATATATATATATATATATATATATATATATATATATATATATATATATATATATATTTATGTATGTCAAGTTATCCCAGAATTCTATCCCACAAAATAGAATAAATATCATATAACAACACTTCTAAAATAAAAACCTTTCATCGTTTTGCTTTTGAAGACAATACAGAAATGAGTTTAAAATCCTTAAATTACTACAGGCTGGCTGATTTAAGGGTCTGATAAATCTCAGTACTACACCGCATAAATTACAAATGTTCTTGTTATACTTATAGTGAAATTTTCACCAATCTAGGAGAATCATACTCGCTGTTACAGAAGGTAAACTTGATGGTAATAGATGGTAATATTTATGTCACTCTTCGAAATCAAAGACAAGATCAAATAATTTTTCGCATTTTGTTGGATATACGATTTAATTATTTTATAGCAATACTGTCAACGTCGATTCATTAAATGTTGGTTAGGCTAAAACCATCAACAGTAATCAATTGGCCGTAATTTTGGACTGTCAAAATTTCGTTTTGATTTTGAGAACCCACAAGCTCACTTTGCAACATACTGTGTCAGTGCAATCAGTAGCTCTCTGAGGTCCGTATCAAAATCGTAGCAATGGTGAAAAGCCTGTATGGTTGTGAAAAACTAACCATATGGTTGTCAAATATTTCAGTGATAATTTACAATCGTTCAACTTACACCTGATGTATTAGGATAGTATTGTTTGAAGTGTTAATTGAATGTTATTGTTCTAAGATTATTATATATCCGATTCACTTGGTTACCGCCCAGGCTAAGGCAGTTGGAGTGGAAGATACTGGGTTCGAATCCCAATAGGGAAGGATGCAAAATGAATTTTCTCCATACGATTACGATCGGTGGTGTGAATGAACACATCTTTGACCCCCTGTTGGAGTGCAGAATTCATGGGCCATCTTCCATGTCAGTACTATAGGGTGTCATGGAGCTATGCAATGTGCAAACGGTTCCACGTAAATCGGACCTATAGCCTTACGTCCTCGATTTGGCTGTAATGGCGTAAGGTAAGGAAGTAAATAAACGAACCGCGAAAGAGTTGGAAGTGCCTCGAGTCCAGAAACAGATTATAGATGGTTTGAATATGTCAAACGAGTAATTGCGTTATCTCACCCGATACAATTCTATACGTAATATTTCGAAACGACGGGAGCTGCTAGGAAATAAGTACCTGTGGAATAAACTATATATCGAGAAAAATGAGATCCAGACGTTTTTTTTAATGTGCCTTATAGGCACATACTTTATAAAAAAGATATTTAGTAACAATGTAGCTTAAAATTATTTAAGTGGTTTAATCTATCATTCATAATCTACTTTAAATCATATTTCGAACCACCTTAACAAAGGTTTCATACAATATAAAGTTAATTATTTTTCCGTTTGAGCTTTTATCGTTCTCATTGCGCTTTTGAATTATATTTTTAATTTTTCCGAAATTTTACATTTTATTTAACAAGAAGTTGGTTAAACTACAGCATCTATTCTCAGAGAATCTAACTACAAACCGCTTTGTCTTCTTAAGTTATTTACTGTAGTGGATATGCCTGATAGAATTACTGCAAATAAGAAGTAGGAAAAGCTTTTAGATACTACTTCTGAACAGCAACAAAAGCAATGCTTTCTTTCGGTTATATACATAAATAGATTTCTAGTAAATTAATTAATTATAAAATATAAAAAAATAATTTTTCTAAACATTCTGTTCTATTTTAAATTGTTTTTATTCCTAGAAACATTAAACAATGCTAATTCAACTCAAACAAGAAGTTCTGTATAGTTTTACATAATATAATTACAAATTTGTGTTGTTATTTTATATATTATATATATATATATATATATATATATATATATATATATATATATATATATATATATATATATATATATATATATATATATATATATATATATATATATATATATATATATATATATATATATATATATATATATATATATATATATATATATATATATATATATATATATATATATATATATATATATGTGCTATGGTTAAAGTTCGAAATCGGCGAATGACCACATTTACCGGGGCAAATTTTGCAAATTTTCGATTAAAACTCGAACTATTATTTAAAAACGATTATTGACGAGTGTTTATAGAATTTTTTTCCAAATAGTTTACCGGCCGCAATTCCAAGTCTGGAATCTTAATAATATGGGCGACACAAAGGCTGATCGTTGCCTTCAGAACACAGCAGCTTTTGCCGCAACATGTGGGGCATTTCCTATGGGTACATTTCTCGGTTGGTCAAAAACGGCCCAATCCCTATAATAACCTCAAATAAAACAGATGAAAACTATGGTTTTCATGTGAACGATGATGATTTTTCATGGATTTAATCAGCATTTACGTTAGGCACGGAATGCGTTTGTATACCAATTGGTATTATCATTAATATTACAGGAAGAAAATGGACTATACTGTTTCTCGTTAAACTATTTCTTACCTCATGGTTTTTGATTGGATTCCCACCAAATTTCATCATGCTAGTTGTTGCTCGATTTATTGGTGGTGCTGGTGGTGGTGTATTTTGTATTGCGGCACCAATTTATACAGCCGAAATATCCGAAAATGCCATACGCTGCACAACGTGCTTTATGTTTCAGTATACTGTTTACATATATTATTGGTGCTTTTGGTCTACAATCTTATTTATTTGGGCAGTAATTCCAAACGTTTTTGCAGTATTCTTCTTATTCATGCCTGAATCGCCATTGTTTTTGATGTACCAAGGTAAAACAGATAAGGCGAGGGACGCTATGACATATTTACGTTGGAAAAATTATGCTATCGATGGTGAATTGGCTGAAATGCAAAGTGCGATTGCCAAGGATGCAATTGTGGTGAATCCATTCAAAAATATTGCTGGTTTTAAACGAAAAGCAACCATTAAAGGAAGAACAAATTTGTCTTGGCCTTATGTTCTTTCAACAGTTATGTGGCATCAATGTTGTCATATTTTATTCAACTGGTATTTTTGAAGACGTTGAAGGAGGATTGGACGTATTTTGGTCAACTTTGTTAATTGGTGTTGTCCAAGTGGTTGCAACTTTTATTACAACCATGATTGTGGACATAGTTGGCCTCTGAATACTCTTATTACGTCTGATTTTGTACTGACTATGTATAATTGTATTGAGCGTATTTTTCTTTTTACAAGAGAATGGCCCACAAATGGCTTAATCTTTAGGACTTCTTCCAGTTTTAAGGGTATGCTTGTTTAAAGTAATATTTTTATGGCCTTTACCATTGTTAAGATTTAATGAATTATTTTCTTCGGATTTCAAAGGGTTATGTGGTGCTTTTGGTGGATTGGTTGCTTGCTTTTGCACTAAAAAAATTTAACCTAAATTTAATGTTTTTGTAATTATTATTAATGAATTTCTAACTTGATCTGGACCCTACGTTTTTTCTCCCTTAATTTAATGATGGCATATATAACATTAATGTTTATTTACAGATATAAAATCAAGTCACATAGCACTATAATTTAAAGATAATGCGGCTTTATTTTTAAGCATATGGTACTCATTTTTAAATATAACATACATTGAATTTAAAGTCGAAAATCATATACTTTTGGATTATTTAATTAAATTCAAAGAAACATTTCTTTAAATTTAGGCAATTTGTCATTTGATTAAAGCCGAATCAATTAAATATCTTTTGCCTCAATTATTATTTTTTTTTTTTTTTTTTTTTTTTTTTTTTTTTTTTTTTTTAACGGTTTTTACAGGCCATTATTGGCCCGTACCGTGTCAACAATCTGACTCCATTGGTTTCGATCACGAGCCAGCTCTTCAAACCGTTGTAGGCAGTTTGAAGAAGCCAGATCGCTCTCTACGCCGTGGAGCCATCGTCGCCTACAGCGACCTCATCGCCTACCGAAAGGCGGTTCACCCTTAAAGGTTCGCTGAATCATTCGGTTCGGATCAGCACGCAGAACGTGTCCGAGCCAGCGTACTCGCTGTCCTTTAATTTCATGCACGATATCAGGAATTTGCATTAAATTCCTGATCTCGTGATTGAAAAGAACTCGGTAAGTGCCATCGACGTCGCGTTTTGGACCATATATCACACGCATTCTTCTCTCGAATGTTAGAAGCCATCTTTCGTACTCATCCGTCAAGGTCCAACTCTCACATCCATACATGACAACGGGTCTGATCAACACTCTGTACAGTTTCAGCTTATCCGTATTTGCAAGATATTTTGATTTCAGCAGTGGACGTAGAGGATACAAAGCCCGATTGCCAGCGGCAAGGCGGACTTTGATATCCTCTCCCACACTATTATCGTGAGTGATGAGAGATCCAAGATACTTGAATCTCATCACTCCTTCAAACGTATGGTTACCACTACTGAAATCAATTGCATCTTGGTCTCTAAAACCCGAGATTAGATATTTGGTTTTTGACTCGTTGATTTTGAGACCAACAGAAGCTGAACACTGTTCCAGTGGATCAAGTATCTCTTTCACTCCGTTGCCATTTAATCCAATCACACAGATATCATCTGCATAAGCAAGAAGTTGATTGGATTGTCGGAATAAGATATTGTCCTGAGGTGTTTCACTTTTACGAAGGATGTATTCCAACATGAGATTAAAAAGTATCGGGGACAGCACATCTCCTTGTCGAACACCGGAATTGATTGCAAAAGTTCTCGATAGCCTGTTCTCAACTTTGACACAGCATTGTGACTGCGTTACTGTCATTTTACACAGATGTACATATTTTTTTGGTATTCCTAAATATTCAAGCGCATACCATAATCTCTCTCGATTGATCGAGTCATAGGCTTGCTTGAAATCCAGGAATACCTGGTGTACATCGCGAGATGTTTCGTAGTACTTGGAAAGAATCATCCGTAGCGAAAAAACTTGATCAGTGACTGACCGATTTGGACGGAATCCTCCTTGGTAGTCACCGACAATTTCCTCCGCCAGAGAAGTAATTCTTCCCAAGATAATGTATGACAGTAACTTATATGCTGTGCAAAGGAGAGCTATACCGCGATAATTCTCACATTTCAAGCGATCACCCTTCTTGAAAATTGGGCATAACGCGGCCACTTTCCATTCTTCGGGCATAACTTCATTTCGCCATACCAATCGAACAAGGTCGAAAAGACAGTTCCACAAAGTTAGCCCTCCGAATATCAAGAGCTCTGAATTAATGCAATCAACTCCAGGTGAACGATTTTTCTTTAATTTCTGCATGGCCATTGTGAATTCCTCATAGGATGGATCCTCAATGAACATCTCCGCGGTCTGTATTTGAGGGTATTCAAACACAGCTTGTGATACATGTGGAACATTAAGTAGATCAGAGAAATGTTCACGCCATGTATCGAGTACCGCATCGACGTTAACACAGAGGTTTCCATCCTGGTCCCGAATGGCAGTTGACCGAGATCTTAAGGTATGGTGCAATTCGGTGATTCCTTTAAAGAAACCACGCGAATTGTGCTCATTGCTGAGTTGTTGTACTCTTAAGACCTTAGCCTTCCACCATTCTCGCTTCTTCAGTCTACAAATGCGTTTAGCTGTCCTTCTAGCGAGAACTGCTTTGTTTTTCCTTGCGATTGTAAACCGAGTCTGCGCTTCATTATAGGCTATATTTCGTTGCTCAACAGCAAGACGACACTCCTCATCAAACCAATCATTTTTGGGCTTAGTTTTCACTATACCGAGAGTGTGCTGGGCAGCATCGACAACCGAGGTTTTCAATACTTCCCAGACACTGTTCACATCATCAGATTGGTAATTGGATTGTTTAATGCTATTGCTGACAAGATCTTGATATTTTCGTTGCGTTTCTTCATTTATCAGACCTTCACAGGAGAATCGCGTTGTATATTCTCCTGTCTTCCCTGACTTGTACGAAAATCTCCATCGTAGCTTTGCAGCAACCATAAAATGGTCACTGCCTACGAATTTTGTTGACGACCGATATGATCTCACATCTTGGACAACCCGAGCCCGCCCTTTTGAAATCAACACATGGTCAATTTGGCTTCGGGATGTTTTACGTGGGTGTGTCCATGTTTCTAAGTGGATGTTTTTATGAGGAAAGAATGTACTTGCTACTTTGAGATCATGAGCGATCGCAAAGTACATCATTCTTTCCCCATTCTCGGTCGCAGTTTCGTGTCGGGAGTACGGACCTATATTGTTACATAAGTCGGTCTGATTTCTGCCAGCTCTAGCATTAAAGTCACCAATCACCAATTTGACATCGTGCTCCGGTATAGAGCCCATCAGATTATCCAGATTATTGTAAAATGAGTCTTTATCCTGGGATTGGCTTACATCAGTGGGCGCATGTATACAGACAATTGACAGGTTGGCTAATCTCATGTGCAAGCGAAGCTTACACATTCGATTATCGACTGCTTGAAAGTCCAAGACAGCCTTTTTTACCTGTGGCCCAATGAGAAATCCAACCCCAAGATTTCCGAGGTCATCTCCACTGTGTAGCAACGTATAGCCTTGGGACACATGGTCTCCACTTTTAGGCCATCGAGTTTCTTGGAGCGCTACGAGTTCCAGCCGATACTCTTTCATACATGTGATAAGGCCGTCCAACGCGCCAGGTTTTCTTAGTGACTGCACGTTCCACGTGCTGATCCTCTATCTCGTGTCCGGGTACTTAAGCGGGGGGTCATTGTTATTTAGGCGGTATCCGATTTTTTTGTTTTTGTTGACATTTTTAACTGTTATGGTTTTTTACGGATGCGGGTCGTCAGCCCAGCGATCCAACCAGATTTAGTCGCCTCCTACGACAAGCTCTGGATACTGTGGTGGTATTCTATGGGTCTCATGTTTCGTTCGTAATATTTACGAAACACGAATGCCCCCAACCACAGGGCTAAATTATAAACCATATAAAGCTTAATTTAAGGAAAATTTCCAAGCAAAAATGACCAGGTTTACATTAATTCCATGTTTGTTCATATGTCCCTGTTGGTTCGTTTCTTTGATGTATTGGTTGTTTTCTAGGTATATTCACATCAAGCTCATATAAAGTTTTTTTTATAGAAATTTCAATTAAAATAAAAACAAATTTTTATTTTTTTATAAAGTTTATTTCATCCAAAAAAATTCAGTGTGACGTTTATTTTCATCATGTGTTTTTTTATACATATCTCTTATATTTATAATTTAAATTTTAATATTGAACTTACAATTAAAACAATATATATTTAACATTAAAATTTGGTTCGAATAACTTTCGTCGTCTCCCACTAAATGAATTTTGAAATTTGCTCCATGGAATGTCCATACATTATAACCATTCTTTATCCTTTTCAAACTCCACATCTTTTGTTTTTTCATTGTTGCCGCTTGCTAACAAATAAATAAAAAATTACAAAATTGTTATAAGTTTATTTAATTGATACTCAAAATATAAACAAATACTATTTGGTTTCGATGAGTCTGTCTTTTTACTGCGCCGAAATATCCAATTTTGTTTAACTTAGGAGCTTCATTAACTTAGCTTCGTTATACAGTTTACCTGTGTCGATCTGTTTTCACTCGATGATAATACCATCCCTAAATCGATTAAAAATAATATATGAAAATACATTTAATTACATGTAAAGATACTTGGACTTTTCTTTCCAAAATAAAATTTTATAAAAAAAGAAACGGGATCTTATAGATATGGTTAGTCTTTCATCAACTCAGAAACAATTAACAAATTTGTTAAAGTGTACATTATACAAACAAAAACACTTATTATTAAATATTTACCTTAAATAATTCAAATTGAGGTTTCTTTGGTCAATTAACACTACTCCAGTTAGATTGTTTAACTGGACCACGTTTTGATAATATCTAAACTTCACTTTTCACATTTTTTCACATTTTTATATAAATGTTACTATATTTCAAAAAATTTATTTTTATTTTTTACAAACAATTCAATTTTTTATAATAAAATAACTTCAATTTATTTAATTACAATTTTTTGCTTAATATTGTATTTGTTAAAAGCAGATTATTGCACTTAATAAAGAGATTGTTCCAACACAAATGATGAAAAACTCATTCTCATAGCAGTATTTTTCCTAATATAAATCAAATCATTACAATATCTGACTTAAAATAAGCAAATTTTACTGCAATGCATAGAAGTTATGTTAAAAATCCCTAATTTAATGAATAAATTATATATTTTTAAACAAATTCGAAACATAGGATTTAGTCATTAATAACATAAAATCAATGTACGATTTTGGTTCTAAATTAAATGAATTACAGTCATCAAAGTTTTCACAATAAGCCTACACTCTAAAAAATTTTAGTTGAAATTTACTTCAATTATTGAATGTAACAGGTTACAAACAATTATTGTAGTAATATTAAACGTGGAAAAAAAATTCAACATCTGAACTAAATATCACCAATTCAATAAAAAAAATTAAACAAAAACTGCATTAATAATAACTCGAAATTTGTTTAATTTTAACTTAAAAATTGTTAAGTTTTAAGCAATCATTAATTGTATTGAATTATATTGCTTAGATTTAAACATTTTTTAAATAAAATTCAAACAAACTTAATGTTAATTTTCAATAAACATTGATGATATTTGAAAGAAAAATTGTTGAGAATATTCAGTTAAAGTACTTATGTTTAATTAATGCTTTGCAATTATTTTTATTTTATTTAATTTATTAATTTATTCTTATAACAAAATTAAAAACTTATATAAATAAACTCGATCATTATTTCATTGTATCCATCTCATCATTAAATCTAACTTGACGGAATTTGTTCTGGATCTTGCGTACATTCATATTTTAAAATTGCATATCACTTCCAAAATCGTCTCAAATAATTAACCAAATGCTGTGATGCTGACCTCCATTTATTCAATTAAAATAAATTTGGGATTCCATACATTTATCTGATAATTAAAATTTAATGTAATAATTTTATCAACACAATATTGTTTAATACAAATTAAATCAGCTTACCAATTATTGCAACCAGTCCGAGAAATAGACTAGATAATGTCCTCCTTCAAAATAATATTTTTTATTTTACTAATGTCATGTCAAAAGCGGTGTTGCTTTTACTAAAACATGAATTGCATAAAACTAACTATAATCCGTATGTTTTGTTCACTATTCAACATTTTATGTTTAATAATTAACAAATAAACATTTAAAATAAGATTTTTGTTTATTTTCTATCAATTGATGAAATTACTAAGAATTAATTGTTGAAAATCCAACATAAACTTATTTTTCAGCAAATTTATCATTAAATTTCAACAAATATTTGCAAAAATTCATCAAAATTTTGAATAATAAACTAAAAATCCGTTTATTACATTAAATGAACAGAAAAAACTACTATAATTAAAGTAATATTATCGAACTTCCGTTTAAAATTAATCAAATTTTTTAGAGTGTACCTTATATTAATGGAAAATTTACTTTAAATAAAAGAAAATTCCTTAATATTATAATAAGCCGGTTTATTTTAGCCTTACTTTAATGAATGTTTAAATCATTCTAATTATGAAATCTAGGCCGTTTTTAATGCTCAGTTTTCTTTAAATTATATGAAAATATTCATAAGCTTAATGAAAATCTAATTTATTTGACTCATCTGTAAGAAAATTACAATTCCATGAAACAAAGTTGATGGTTTTTAGAATTGAGGTTCAACTTTTTTTTCAGTGTGTTGTCACAAAACTATTTTTAACATTTAATGAGGTATTCGGAGGAGACGGTATATTTTGGGTAAATTCTGTATGTTCATTTGCTGGTACAGTGTTCGTCTTTTTCTTAGTTCCGGAAACAAAAGGAATTTCACTCGATATGATACAAGAAAAGCTTGCACAGTAAAATTTTAATTGAACATTTATTCGTAAAATTTGTAAGTTAATAAAATTTTTTGTTAAAAAAAAAAAAAAATTGGGTTTACGGATTTAGGAATTTTGACTGTCACCCTATACTAGCCTTGTTCTTGATTGTAATTTATCTATAGTTTTTATGTGTTTCGGATTTGCGATTTTATTAGAAAGCTACTAAAAGCTAATGAACCATATTATTTATTCAAAAAATTATTATTTAGCAGGGCGCATTACGCCAATCTTCGATTGCTGCCTGCTCGAAATTCTTCAAGGTCTTTAACCTCATCTGTTTTTGTTACAAGCATTTCTCTATGGAATTCTGTTCCATTCAGTATTAGGAGTTTGAGATCCGCTGATACGTTTAAATCGAAGTTTCTTGAATGTCATGACCGTAATGACAATATAATAAGTTAATTGTTACAATTGATAACATCTTTGCAAAGGGGGAAATATATTGAATATATACATTTACCATATCCCTTATAGGTAAATGTGCACATTCCCCGTAAAATATGCACATTTGCCGCATTTCTGACTTTAAGCGTAACATATACATATATATATATATAATATATATATATATATATATATATATATATATATATATATATATATATATATATAAATATTATATATATTTATATATATATATATATATATATATATATATATATATATATATATATATATATATATATATATATATATATATATATATATATATATATATATATGCGCACTGTGTTCCACGTAACTATTGTGGTGTTTCAAGTGGCTTCTTCAGCCCTTTCAACAACACAAGGAATTTATCTTTTATGTGCGCCCATATATTTCCAATCACATTAAGATCCGGGTTTTGAGGTGGTCATTCTAATAAAGGTTGGATCAAACTTTTTTATTAAACCTTTACGAATAGAAACAACATCCTATATAGCAGCATAAAAAGTTCTCCAATTAATTTACACACAGCCACTAACGCCACATCATTTAGAAGCTACAGAAAACGGCTTTGACCAACTTTCCCTCTTAACAAAGTAATCGGACCAACACGGTTGTACAATATGCGCCCCATATTAGTAAGTGGCCTCCAACGAAATTCCACGTTGGTGCAACGACTGTACGTTTAAGTTCTCTGAAGGTGAACTTAAACGTACTTAAAAATTTGCCAGATAGTAGTTTTATTTGACATAACATAACACAACTTTGTAATTATAGTATGTAAAACTATGCAGAACTTCTTGTTTAAGTTGAATTAGCATTGTTTAATTTTTCTAGGAATAAAAACAATTTAAAATAGAACAGAACTTTCATAAAAATTAATTTTTATATTTTATAATTAATTAATTTACTAGAAATCTATTTATGCATATAACCGAAAGAAAGCATTGCTTTTGTTGCTGTTCAGGAAAAGTATCTAAGAGCTTTTCCTATACTTCTTTATTGAAGTAATTCTCTCAGGCATATCCTAAATAGTAAATAACATAAGAAGACAAAGGGGTTTGTAGTGAGATTCTCTGAGAATAGATGCTGTAGTTTAACCAATTTATTGTTAAATAAAATATTAAATTTCAGAAAAATATAAAATATTATTCAAAAGTGCAATGAGTACGATTAAAGCTCAAACGGAAAATAAAATTAACATTATATTGTGTTAAACCTGTGTTAAAGTGGTTGAAAATATGATTTGAATTAGATAAACCCGCTTAAATAATTTTAAGCTACATTGTTGCTAGATTTCTGTTTTAACCCATAAAGCTCAACATAACAGTTCAAAAAAAGAACGTCTGGATATAATTTTCCTCGATTTTACTTTATTCCACAGCTACTTATTTTCGTTTAGCTCTTATTATTTGGAATTAGCCCGTATAAAATAGTATTGGGTGGGACAATTCGAGTACTCGTTTTACATATTCCAACCAAGTCATACCATTTTGAAGGGTTGGTGTTCGCCAAAACATGATTTAAACTACTTGTTGAATGGCCTTTTTTACAAGATCTCTTGATTATAATCGTAGCACAATTATGTGTACTGAACACTTCAAACATACTATCCTAACTATACGTCAGTAGCACGATTGTTTTATCATTACTGAAATATTTGACAACTTGAAAGCAAAAACGTTTAAGGCAGAATAATAAAGGGTTAATATTAAACAATGTATCTTATACCCGTATTGCTAGATAGCCAATAGAAATTTGCGACTAGTTTGTGAAATTTTCTCAATCGGTATTCTCACCATCTCAACTTCAGTATGATTAGATTTATGAAGTGTGAATTGGTTAATAGTCTTGCTAGTCTGGATGTCAAGAACGGCCTTGGTCACGATGGCATACCTACTGATATTCTGAAGTGCTTGCAACATAAATGTTTCCAAATTTTGTGCATATATTTTTTTGTAGATCTATCGCAGATTGCCAATAATCTCCGCCTACTCTAAAGTATTTGGCTATATTACATAATTAACACACGGTTTATACCCAGGGAGTTCCCATGTGTACCTTGTATCATTCTTTTCTGTTTTGTTGAATATTGTTTGTTCTAACCAACAGAACGGTGTAATGTTGAGCTTTTTCTCGAATGGTTTTGATATGATCGATATCTCAATTCGAAACAAAGATGCTCGGTTACTTAGTTCGCACTTCTATCCCTCCAAGATCCAAGGTTTAGATGATTTACTCAGGATGTGCTATATTATAAACGATGTTGTGAGTTCTTTTGAATTTTCTGACGACAAATGTTCCAAATTATATTTTTCAGAAATCTTATCTAATTGTGCTGCAGTGCTGCCTTAACGAACCCATCATCAACAGAGTTGAACCCATATTATATTTGAGGATTTAATTTTCCTTTTATTCACTTTTTTAAAGCTTATTTCTTGTTGGGTTCCATGGACAGGTTTGTAGGGCAATTTTGACACTCAATTAATCGTTGGACGTGTGTTTCATGTGTTCTACTTTGAAATATGTTTTATCAAATCCACTTCACTAGAGTTGAAAGAATTCAGAAATATTTTATTATAGTTGTACCTCGTCATGTTCCGTCATGGCATATGATGAAGTGATCGACGTATCTCTAGCGATCTAAGCTATTCAGCTAACACAGTTTGAATGTCTGACAAACAACGGCATCCGCTACATGATATTTATACATCTCGAACTGATTTCTCGGGATTTCTAAAACCGTTTATTTCAACTCAAGTTGTTTTGGTTGACACTGGCTTATTGTTTAGCAACTTTGAAAAGTTCAATCCTGTCTGTAGACTTTCTCGAATATTTAAAGAATATTTATTAGGCTTGATGGTGGTATGTTATCGCAACAACAGCTCCATTTCACATTTTTTATGCAAGTTTGAATGTAGCATAATAATTTCTAAGAAAAGTTAGGGTATCACACTGAATCGTTTCAGCCTTAACTAATGCGCCATTTGGTCGGCATTCAGTAAGTTAATATAAAAAGACTGCTAATTTTTTTGACGTGATCCAAAACTGATAAACATGGGCTCCAGTTTTATTGTTACCGCTTCAATTAACTTTCTTAGTTTGTATAGCAAGCATACAAAATGTGAGTTGCGATCGAAAGGTCTTAGTAAAGCTCGCCCTAATGTTATGCACCACCAATCAACTTAATTGCACTATTTTACTTTGTCGTAATCCTAGAGAACATGTCATTTCTGTGGCAGACTATCAAAATAATAAGCTAAAGTTATGTGAAGTAATTTTTAGTTGATATTTGACAATGACTAAACGACAAAGTACTCAAGAGCTAACAAATTTTTTCTTTTAGTTCGGGTAATTTTCGAGAGGATACCAAAATCGCACATGTGCAAGACCATTTACATATTGGATTTTGTGGAAAATAATGATGTGACCTCCAAATGCATTTAATCCTATCCATTTTAAACGAGGTATGACACAAAAATTGGCAAGCATTCACTTCCGGGGTTAAGATGTTAACTAGCTCAGTCTTTAACAGTATATCCGGATACTAGGCCCTTTTGTGCCCTTTGTATAGACACAAATGCACAACCATCGACAGTCCAAGCGGTTTCATTACAATGGAACGAGTCATTTTCCCTTTGGAAGAAGAACTTGGTTGAATATGACAATGCCCTCTCGCGGAAACCAGGCCAA
Organism: Tipula lateralis; assembly: GCA_963932295.1. Lineage (NCBI taxonomy): Eukaryota > Metazoa > Arthropoda > Insecta > Diptera > Tipulidae > Tipula > Tipula lateralis. The sequence continues at coordinate 163,546,960 of OZ010738.1, forward strand.
ATGACAGACGGTATCCTGTGGCTTAGTTCACAGGTGAACAGACAATTAGTGACTTTCCAGCATCGAGTGCTTGTCAAATAAGACTCAACGAACTTGATTAGAGGCAATGCTTATCACTTTTCATATCTTGCGCTTCTGGAGATCCTTTTGTTTTTAAGACATGACTGTATTAAAGCTGGAAGGCATTGATTTCAATATTATTTCATCGAAACTTATTTTGGACACGGGTATTGCGTTGGATAGCTTAAATGATAAATTGGCCCGTTCTGGTGTAGCTTTCACTTTTGTTGTACGTGAGCCTGCCTTAGCAGTGACGGTCATTATCTTTTAGAAGGGATATCGACTGTCTCTTTGGTGATCTGCAAAATTGGTGATCTGCTTTGGTGATCAAAAAACCTCATCTTTTGTCGACTATTCAAAATCATCTTTTGATCAATAAATCAGAAAATATTCGAGTCGTTCTTGAATTGTGATAGACATTTTTCTCTGAATAATAGCATGTTCCGAATGAACATGGTAATCTGCGAACAGTTTGGAGGGGAACAAGAAGAAACTGTTGAGTACTTCTTATGCTCCTGTTCTTCATATTCTTTCTATAAACTGTCCTGCCGTACATCGAGATTTCTATATTGGGATTTACTGATGGCCTTGAGGTTTACTGGATATTTTGGGCAAATAACTTATAATACTGTAAAGGAAATCGTGTCAATTTTCATAGTAAATTCCAACGACAGCATGATTTCGTTAAATATAAGTTTCAGAGAAAATTTCTAGATGGCATACCAATACGTTTTAACGAGAACAAAAGATGGCACGCGACGTAATATTAAATAGTGAAATGACATAATTTAAAAAAAAAACAAATTTTGTTTTATTTATTTATTATTATTTATAAATGTAAGCCCATTTACTTCTAAAATTTCCAGTTTCGAGTAAAAAATAAATTTTTTTTTTAGATTTTTTATTTTGGTTTCGTTGAATATAAAAAACCCAGTTAAAAAATGTAAGCATTTTCGTTCAACTACTACTAGTGCCATCTATTATTCTTCTCCGGAATTATATCATGTTATGAGATATCACAATGAGCCAATCCAGTCTGAGTGACTCGGAAAAAAATTGAAATTCTTATAACGTCGGTAATCTAAGACGACAACCAATTGTTTAAAAATAGTTCGAACCGAAAACTTTCTGCTCACCGCCATTTTTAAAGAGTCGAACATCATGTATAAGCAAATAGCTCCTATATATACGACAATATATGCTAATAACGTTCCTATTAAAATGAGTCATTGTCAATTCAAATACATTTGTGTACCCTAATCGAAAAAATGGCAAATAAGAGAATGAGTACCCGCATATTAGCCAAGAGTATATATAAACAGACAAAAATGCTGAATAACCTATTGCTACCATTAATCACCCACAGTACAGCAGTGAACCTATATAATAAGCATACCTATGTATATCTACCTCTATATATTATGGTATCGATAAAATTTGTGTGTAATTAATTATTGAAATAAAAATATATAAATAACAAATAACAAAAAAACAACTGAAAATTACAATCCGATATCCATTCTATTTGGAGACGTTGAATTTTTATTCAAGTGTCACAATTATGTTTAATTACCTAGAATAAAAATGTTATTATATTAACAGCTGAATTTATATAGTAATAACACAACTATTTTTTATTTATTTATATATTTAATTTATTGGAATTTATTTTCTTTATTTTATGTTTTATAAAATATATATTTTTGGTTTATATATACGAGGGGAGTTACAAAAATTCCCTGTTTTCCATCAAGGGCCAACTGTTGTCAACAACTAGAATATGATAGATGGCGCTCTAAGCCATGGAGCCAAAGTTGCTGATAGAAACCTCTTTAACGTCGCGTTTTGGGCCATATATCACACGCATAATTCTTCTCTCGACTGTTAGAAACTATCTTTTGCATTCATCCGTCAAGGTTCAACTCTAACATCCATTACATGACAATAGGTCTGAGCAACACTATGTACAGGTTCAGCTTATCTGCATTTGCAAGATATTTTGATTTCAGAAGTGGACGTAGAGGATATAAAATCCTATTGCTAGCGGCAAGGCAAACCTTGATGTCCTGTCCCAAACACGTGGTTCCCACTACTGAAATCGATTGCACTGTGGTCTCGAAAACCAAAGATCAGACATTTTGGTTTGGACTCGTTGATTTTGATTTAAACGAAGAATGTTTGACTTAAACGAAGAACACCTGAACTAATTGATCGTTTGTTCTCAACTTTAACGAGCATTTTTTTACGTTTTGTTTTCATTGGGTGCAGGGCGGAATTGTAGACATTCCTAGGTGCACGTTACTGTCATAGATCCAGCAGCCAACGCGCAATCCTTCAAGTAAAGGTTAATAACTTTTTTAACATGTGCGTACTAGCATGGAACCAGCTCCTATTCCATACTTAACGGAGCTATACTTTAACGGCAATTGAAAACCAGCCAACGAATTCCACTTCTTAGATGTTCGATAAATAAATTCGCGCTTTGCATCTTCAGTTCGAGGTTTCGACAGCTTCACCGTAAACCTATGTGCATTAACCGTTCCTGTGTTACCCGTCCTTGCATAGCATATGGTGGTATTTTCTCTTTGAGTTCTGCAACATCTCTGCACTGTTGTAGACTGTCTAGATCTTTCGTAAGTCTGGGGTTTCGTATTATTCGGATGGCATGCCGCTGAACTCTATCCAGCAACTGGAGAGTAGTGCCATATGCTTCACCCCAAACCTGACAGCAAAATTCTATGCACGGTCTAATAAAGGTTTTAAATATTTGGAGAACCTGATGCGATTTAAAAAATCGTCTGCATCTATTGAGGAACCCGAGTTTACGTGAAGCTGATTTGGCTAATGCGATAATGTGTTCATTCCATTTTAAATTGTTGGTAATCTGAACACCAAGCAGACGAATTAAGTCACAACTCACGAGAACGTGTCCTTCTACCACAAAAGAGTATTCGTAGTGACTAAAGCATTGTGACTTCATTACTGTCATCTTACACAGATGTACGGTATTTCCTTGATATTTCAAAATATTCAAGCGAATACCATAGCTGTCGATTAATCAAGTCAATTGATCATGTTTAGCATTAACCGCATCAATTACCTCCATGTTACTGTGACTAACCTTTTACTTCAAACCCTTTTTCCATTTTTGTGAAATAACCAACAATCACAAGGTGCTATATCTGGACAGTCTGGTGCTGCTTCTATTTTTTGTTATGACAGAGATCGCAAGAAAAGTACTCGTTTTGTCAGCAATGTGATCTTGATGTATGTCCTGTTGTAAAAAGAAGCGCCGCAAGTTTCTAAAGACTTTTGGTTAACAGTCTAAGAATAACATTTTGCAGTTACCGTTTGACCTTTTTTTCAACGGAACAGCAGCTACAAGTTTTGATCGGCTGACGTTAACTGGAATCACTTCTTTTGTTGCAGATTATTGTTGGGCTTCACACCATGGATTGCTGTTTTGTTTCCGTATCGTTCTTCTTGAATCAAGATTCGTCACTAGTAACGACTCTACTAAAATTGGTAGACTGCCCAATTTTGAATTTATTTTGGCAAAACTATAAGCAAAATGCACTCTAAGCTCGTTTTGTGTTTAATTTAAAGTTCGTGGAATCCACCGAGCAGTTTCTTTGTGAATTTAAATTGATTATGAAATATAAGCAATACAGCCATAGCACTGAACGCCAATCAGCAATAATTTTTTTTTCTATCGTGGATCTTCGTCAAAATAGCCTTACACTCAAAATGACCAAAAATCACAAGGTGCTAGATCCGAAGATGATCGTATTTCTAAGTTGCCAGGGAACGTAATAAAGCTACTCATGTGAGCGTCCCAAATCCTCTTTCGTCCGGTTTTCCAACATATATAGTTTTATACACTCTTGGCAGGCAGCCTTCGCTACACTGAAAAAAATAATTGTTCAAACTGACCAAAATTACATTCACATTGATAAACTCCTTATCAATATACAACCAACAAAGATTCATATCAATGAGATTTACAAACTTGTCACTAGCTAAAAAGTTCATATAATATATTATCAATAAGAAAAGTGAATTTATCGATTGGAATATTTTATATTTTGATTGTAATAGATTTCTTATTTAGTAATTCTGTTAAATTAACTTCACGTGTTTAATTAAATGCATATAAGTATGTTATAGCAATTTATGAATTTAATTTAAATAAATAAAAAAACATGCTTAAAAACATATTATAAAAGAAAAAGCTTTCCTAATTTGGAACATTCTTCCGGAAGGGAACATCTTTTTTGAACTTCTCCTTCTATAATCCTCTCCCAGTTATTATAATGAGTTCGTCATTTTGCTTTTAAGGCCGGTTTGGGAGAAGGAATTTTGGGTTTATTTCTAAGATCTCCTTATGGATGTAATTTTCTTTTTTACTATAAGGTTTCTTACCGGAGTTGTAATATTTTTGCTTTTTTGTTTAATGTTGTAATTCTGCTTTGACCGGTTTCGATGTTTTGGATGACGTCATATTAAATAGCTGTGCGATCGAATAGATCAAATCCATCTCTTCAGGCGTATGTTACCTGATTTGACGTGCAATTACTATATATATACTTTCAGTCGAGTGTGTTCAGTGCTAACGAATCACAAGAATTTACGGGAAATATCGGCCATTTTCAAAATTTTTATTTTCTTATCGATCTAGATTGATGTTCACTTTGATAGCAAACTGATCAGTTTGACCATTTTAAAAATACTGATAAATTTATCATATAGAATACATTTTTATCATACTGATAAAATATTGTTAAGAATAATGTTCATTAAGAATAATAATATAAAAAATTATATTTTTGTTGAAAAATATAAATGAAGGTATAACTGTAATATTCTAATTCGAAATGAAAATAAATTATCAGAATGAAATAATTTTTTCAAAATAACAATAAAAACACTGACAAATATTTATCAATATTTTTGACACTAAAATTTGTCATATTGAGTGGTACATTTGCTTCAGTGTATATCATTTTGAAATTATCGCCTGACCCTTTTCCAGGAGAATAGCAGCTATACAAGTTTTGATATGGTGAAGTAAACTGTATCATTCTGCACCATGGACTGCTGCTTGGCTTCCGAATCGTACTTAAAGAACCAAGATTCGTTATCAGTAATGACTTTACTTAAGTTGCTAGCCTTAAGTTAAGTCGTTATCTCCGAATTTAATTCGGAAAATATTTAGCAACATGCATTCGAGTCTCTTTTAGGGCTTAGATTTCATCGTGTATTCCAGATAATTGGTTAATATTCGGGATACAGCCATGGCGTCAATCGGGTTCTCTGTCAAACCTCCTTTTCTCTCAATTTTTTGGAAACAACCAGAAATTACAAGGTGCTTTATCTGGGAAATATGGTGCTTGTCGTACAATACAATATAATTACTTATTATCTCAGCAGTATGAGCTGACGCGTTGTCGTGGTGTTAAAAGTAGCACCGTTCTTCTTTACTGATTTTCTAACCAATTTCTTCTAAAACTTTTGGTAAACAACCTTCGATATACCATTTACCAGGTAACGCTAGACACTTTACCAGTGGGATAGCAGTAACAACTTTTTATCGGGTAAATTAAACTGCTGCATTATTTTTTTTAATTTTTTTGCTTAGCCATACGGTCGGGTTTGCTTCTTTTTTGGCTCCATACCATGGACTGCTGTATGATTTCCGGATCGTCTCTATATAGAGCCAAATTTCGTCACCAGTAATGACTTTACATAAGTTGCTAGACTGCACAATAGCCATTCTTTTAGACAAAATTTAACAAAATAAAAAATTTATCTTAATATTCGCAATACAGCCATGGCATTCAAATTCAATGCATCAGCAATAATTTCTTGTATAAATATTGAATGTTTGTCCACTTTGGAATTCACCAGAGCCACAGTAATGTAATCGGTGTATGATTTTGGTCAACCTTTTCCTTGCGTGCCCTATACGGAATAATATCCGGTCTGAAATATTCGGAACCACTTGGAAATAGTCTGTAGAGCGTCCTCAGCTATTTTGCGTTGTCTCGTCTCCATTTTAGCCAATCCTTCTGAATTTTTGACAGAGGTTTCATAAAACAATTGAAAAGCATTTGATGTTTTGAGGTTTTTAAAGAGTCGCCCACTAAGCGAACTTTTGCCACCCCTCTCGTATACAAACATAAAAATAATTTTTAGTAACATGTATGATTGTTGTACTCGTATTTATTCTAGTTCATTATAATAATTGAACTATAAAAATAATAAACCACCTAAAGTTAATAATAAATTAACATACACGTATTTGTTGGTATATAATTTGAGTTATTATAAAAACAATCAAACATTAATTTTTTATTTATTTGGTTTATGTAAATATGTGGATTTAATGTCTGGATAGCAATGTGTAAGGTATTTGTAAATTAGTAAACGGTAACAAAACTAATGATTATCGGGGAAGGTATTTTGTGCTTGTCACAATCAATTTGTTTTGGGCGGCTTATTTCTATTAATGTCTCACTAATTCGATGCATATTTAATTCAAAAATATATTTGGAATGTGGTGATTGAAATGGACACACGAACTGTATGATGAGGGATTTGTTAAATCGGAAATGGTTTTGGACTCGTTTTATTAAGAAATGTCAGAATTTGCGAAGCACACGATAAATTCTGGAGCCAATCTGGTCTGGGAATTGTGGAAGCTATATGCACAACACTGCATCTCTTGAGATGACTGGTAGTCTGTTTCAGCTTGATCTTTAGATCAAGCGGTCGGTCAAAGTGCAGAGACTATCAATAAAGCCCTTCTTGGCATTTTGAAAAAAAGTCGGGAAATTGGCCATCACATGTAACTGCTTAAATGCTCTCGGATACTATATAGTGCCATCCCGTAACAATATGACGATCGTTACCGTTGGACCCGTATGAGGTGAAATTATCTACCCTCTTGGTAGAAACGCTACTGTCTTTCAGGCGAAAATTCGAGATTTGAGGACAGCACACTATGCAACGAAGAAACATTTTATAAATGATCGTATCTGTATCCGTTCTGACAGCCTAGCTGATTTATAGACGATTGACTCCAATAAAGTTTCATCAAAACTAATTATTGGCCCGTTTGGGTGCAGCTTCCATTTTTAATGGATCTGAGGCCATTCTAAGAGTGACTTAATTATCTTTTTAAAATCTTTAACTTTGGTGGTCTGAACTAGCAGAACTGGAAGATCCCACTTCTTCTTGATCATAAGTTTGAGGATCTTGCTAAAGGTATCCCACGGGACATTGTTCCCCAAATAATCACACGTTCCGAATGAAAATTCGGAGCAATGCAAACAAAAACAGAGGAGAAGAAAAGGAAGAGAATAAAAATCTATGAACCACAAGAGTGCTCCTGTCCTTAAAACTCAATCACGATTTCTATTTGAGGATCAACTGACAACCTTGGAGAATGTTTGAAAGAAGACCAAAACTGGATGTTTTCGGCTTCATCGAGGAACAACCGCAGATTTCAGGAATGAGAATTGTTTTTGTATGAGGAAAAGATATTAGAAATATGATCTAGGATGAGTTTTAGTCGTTCATTTAGAAAAAACGAAGATATCCTCTTTGGTCCTGGTGCTTAAGTAAAATTCTATCTTAAGTTTGTGAGATATTATGTGTGAGGTAAATATATCATTGGTTTGTGCAACAATATGTTTCGTTCGTATTTGAAGTCTGGTTTTTGGTAAACTGATGATCAACCAAATTTTTCCCATAATGGCATTGAGGCTGTTCATTTGTACTTGTTCATTTGGAAGCAAGGGTCATATAACGTATTAATTTCCAGCTTTGAGGGTTTCAGAAAGGTTGTTCTATTTAATACATCTATGATATCCAGGCTAGATCCAGAAGCTAGATCCCTCTTTGATTTATATCCTTTATAGTTTCCCATAGTATTCTTCTGTATTTGAACCCTCCCTTTCGGAAAAATAAGTTCCCATTAATAGTAAGCTTGATAGTGACGAAAGCTTCACAGAAAGATCTTCACTTCGATGGCCTTTTTATTAGGACTACATTTAATAATTCATTTCTTTGAGAGAATATGTACAACACCTAATCTTTAGTTCTCCGGTTTTCATGACTTTGTTAAAAACTTTTGTTATCTGTTTCCTCAGTCTCCACAGCTCCCTTATCCATAGTGTCCAAGCTTTTAATGAAATCCATTTAATTTTAAATTATTGTTTTTTGGATTCGTTTACTCTATAATTTTATATTTATAATCACTTAGAGAAAATTAAATGTAACAATGGGCCGAGATAAACTTTGCCATGGTCAGAGTCCATTAGGCAATAGCAAAATGTCGATTAATTCCTGCTTTGAGGATGTATAAGAAAGCTTATCATTATACCAGGTGAAATTCAGATTTATATTCGAGCTACCCGGATACGTGATATGATTTTGCATTACATTTAGTAATGATTACTGTTTGGGTATTCTATTGCCTTAATAAACTTGTGATTAAGAGTCCTTCACTTGAAGTTCACTCCTACTACTCCTTTCTTTTACATCAACTTCGACTGTAAAGCAACATATTTCATTCGGGAGTTTGTAATTTATATTATTGATATGAACACAAGCGCTCGAGAAGATTTCACATATAATTGAGCAGATTTCACATATATACCATCAAAGAGCCTGAGGGCCCTGGATAAAGTCCTCTGATTTAAACGAATTTAAACCTAATTGATTGATGCTTAGGAAAAGATGGCTCAATAAGACTTAGTTGTAGAAGTAAAACTTTTGGTTCTATGGTTCCATGGATCGCTTGTCGGTCCCGAGTTTTTATTTTCAACATTCTTAGAAACCAAACTCGTACAGGACTAGGTTGGTCTCTAAATAATTAACGTTCCAATTCAGCTCCCTCTCCTTTTTATGGTGTCGTTTGCACACTCCATGTTTACATACTAGTATACAAACCACAATCTACGAAAGCAAAAGGATAGTCAGAAGTACAGAATATATTTATTACTTTTCAGGTAATTTGTACAATTTGGTTGAAATTGAGTTTCAAAATCATTTCCGATATTTGTTTTATTGAAAGCAGACGTTTTGTCATTGAGACATAGCTCGATGAGCGAGTTCAAGTCAAGTGGAATTGGTATATTTGTTTTGTCATTGCAGTGTGTATGGTTTTTTATGCACACCTTTAGAAACAGTATTTTTTAACATCCTGTATAGGTGTCTGATTTTGTAAAGTAGAGGCATATATACCTTGAATCCCCTAAGGTTGCGATGCAACTTCATTCAACGATAGGCTTATCTATCATATGGCGAATATAGGGGTTTCCATGTTCCTGGAGCCTTATTTCATGTTGTGTGGCATGCATTTTTATTTCATCCTTAATGTATTCCATCCGAAGGTCTCTGTGTAGGTCTTCATTTCTTATGTACCACGGAGCATTGACGATGCTACGAAGAACATTGTTTGGAAACGTCTGTATCATTTTGGCGTTTGTTTACTTGGTACATCCCCAGAGTTGTATACCGTAGGTCCATGTCGGTTTCAGAATTTGCCGATAACGCAGCAGCTTATTATGAATTGTAAGCTCAGAGCCTCTACCTATGAGCCAGTACATTTTTCTGAACTTTATGTTCTTCTCTTTTCTTTTTGACATGCTCTCTTCACTTGAGCTTGGCGTCGAGGGTCATGCCAAGATATTTAGCTGTATTTGCATATGGCACGTGTCGCGAGTTAATTTTTATAGGTAGATGGTAATCCTTTTGATATGTAAAGATAATATGTGGGGATTTTGTCTCATTAAGCTTGATTCGCCAACGCTTTGTCCAGTTATAAACCGCCTTGATATTCCTCTGGAGTTTGCTCGTTGCACATAATTTCTGTGTCATCTGCGGCTATGGTTCCTTCATTTGTGGTTGGTTTGTCTCTTGTATATGGTAAATACAGGATTTTTTTTTGTTTTTTTTTTTTTTATTTATAATATAATATAATATATACAACAATAATTTATAATGTTGATTTCCAATGGATTTCTTGTCCTTTTAAGGAAATCAACATTATAAATGAAATACATTTATGTTAAATTTAATAAATTATTTATTTCAAAGCTACTAGGTTGAATTTATTGAATGTAATCAGCGACAAGTGATTGATAGTAAATTTTTAAATTTTTCTTAAATTGGTGAATATTAACTGAGTTTTTGAGGATATCCGGCAATTTATTATAAATAGTAGGACCAGAAAACCTAATAGATTTTCGTCCAAACTCATATGTTATTGAGCCACAAGATAAATTATTTGCAAATCTAGTGTTATAATTGTGATTGTTTTTTGAAAATTCTAAATTGGAGAGAAATAAAGATATCTTCAACGTCTTATACATATATAGAGACACTTGATACTCATGCAGCGCACCTATGGGTAGAATTCCTATCGATTCGGTTTTATATAATGACAATGAAGAAAATCGTGGAGGTAATTTCATAACAGCTTTAATACTTTTGTTCTGCATGATTTGAATTTGTTTTAATTTGTTTATGCTCGCAGTTCCATAAATGATTATTCCGTATAAAATTCTCGGGTGTATAAAAGCAAAATACATCAATCTCAATACATATTTTGGGACATAATAAGAGAGTCTTCTTATAAGTCCGACCATATGAGCCATTTTGCTACATATAATTTTAATATGTTTATCCCATAACATATGAGAGTCAAATGTTACTCCTAGGTATTTGAACTGATCAACTCTCTCAACCACGATATTTTCTATATTGAAAGATGATATTGCGATAGAACTTTTGTGTGGTGATTGAAAAATTATAAATTTAGTTTTGGCTAGGTTCAAAGAAATAAGGTTAGACTTGAAGTAATCTAATAAAATATGTATATCGTGTTCCATGTTGTTAGTTATAATTAATGGATCTTTTGTTTCGTAAAATACTTTCGTAATATGGCCCCTCAATGGTAATTTCGAAATGTCATTAATGAAAATTAAAAACAGTAGTGGTCCTAGTACACTACCTTGTGGAACTCCACAATGCACATTAAGAATACTACTGCTTATCCCATCAACTTTAACATATTGTTGATGATTTGTTAAGTATGTTTTCATTAATTTGTAGGATATTCCACGAAATCCATAATTATATATTATAATTTGGCAAGAAGTAGTTCATGATCAACAGTATCGAAAGCTTTTTTAAGATCAAGAAAAAGAGCACTTACGTTCTCCTTTCGATCCAAAGCATTATATATCATATTCGTTATCTCTACAAGAGCCATTTCAGTACCTGCACCTTCTCTAAAACCGTATTGATATGCATAGAAGAAATTAGAATCATTTAAAAAATTTCTGAAGTGACTGCTTATTACTTTTTCTATGATTTTATCGAATACAGATAGAGTTGAAATAGGTCTGTAGTTGGAAATCAAATCTTTATCACCACTTTTAAAGATTGGTATGACTTGAGCTATTTTTAAAGAATTTGGATATTCACCAGTTTCAAATATTTTATTAATTAATTTAGCGAGAATATCTGAAAAAAATGAGACATTACGCTTCACTACTTGATTCCGAATATTATCTTTACCTTTACAGCAATTGAGATTGCAAATTATATTATAAATTTCCGCCGGTGTAGCAAAGGACAGATATATTGAGTTCATGTTTGATTGAATTGTGTTAAATTTGTAAATATCTCTATCACCTCGAATAGCTTCACCCAGCAGAGTACCAACGCTAACAAAGTAATGATTAAACACATCAACAATATCAATTGTACTACTATATTTTTTATCATTAAAAACGACATTTTCAATTTTAGATTTACTGTTGTTACAATTTAAGAACTGATTTATATTTTTCCATAAGTTCTTTTGGCTTACATTGGTAAACATGTTTTTGTAAAACCTTTTTTTAGCAAAATATTTCTCAGATGCTATTTTTTTATTGATAGAACAGAGACGATTCCGAGTTTCAATGTTAGACGAGTTTAATTTGCACTTTTTAAAAATTCTGTTGCGCTTTCCAAGAATATGACTTCTTTTCTTACACACCATTTTTGGGCTGTATAACTATGTATATATACATATATAAATAGCCCTTTATAGAGTCTAATTAATTTATTTATCTATATATATGTATAAGATGTATATATATCTTTATTTATATATATATATATATAATATATGATATATATCGCACTTTGATATGATTATTTGTTGTTTTATTTTGTTTGTTTTTATATTTTAATTTTTTTTTATTTTTAATTCAATCGTGAACTCGTAGAACTTATCAAAAGCCAAACAATATAAGAGGATCTTTCTTCCGCGTCCACCGTATTTATACGCGAAAAAAAAAATGTTACCGCCAAATTTACGTGGAATTTTCCATGACATACGAGATTCGATAACAATCGAGAATCGAGGTCTGTTTTCGATCACATAATCACTCGTGATAAGCCTTCTCGATTATCCATTGCAGCAATTTCGAATTTTGCATAAGACTCACTTTATGGTGGTCTATACAAATCATGTTTGTCGAATAAAAAAAAATAAACCGATTAAATATATCGATAGCCAACATTAAGGAGTTAAGAGAATTACTACCTCCAACATATGTACATACTTTTCATTAAGCGTAATGTTTAAGCAACCTTTTAGGAATTTTGCCATTATAATTTAATTTGAAATCGTTGGAACAGAACAAGAATTCAGAGGTATCACTTACGACATACTTGGTACAGAACGAAAGCTCTTTGGTCCAAATACACTCCCCTGTGGGACACCGGCAGGGATTATCTTTAGCTCACAGTATTCATCCTCATATTTCACTCGAAAATGTCTTTTGGATAAATAAAATCTTAGTATGGCGTAGTATTGCCTCGACAGATCTCTTTGCAGCTTGTATTACGTACTATGTGCCAAACTTTATCGAATGCTTGCGTGACGTCCAGGAATATGCTTGAGCATACTGTTTTATGTTCTAACGTTCTTTCAATTATATTTGTTATTCTATGCACCTGTTCAATTGTAGAATGCTTTTCTCTGAATCCAAATTGATGTGGAAGAATTAGTGGTCGGTCCTCAATTATTGGTTTAAATCTCTCTAGTAATAATTTTTCCAAAAGTTTTGACATAATTGGCAGCAGAGGAATTGGCCTGTATGATTTTTTATCGTTAGGTGGTTTATCAGGTGATTACTTCTGCTACTTTCCATTGATGCGGAACATATTTTAACCGAAGGGTTAAAATATGTTAAATAATAGGGTTAAATAATCAAACCGAAGGGTCGCATTGATTATGTGTAGAAGCTTACGAAATCCTTTGTCTGGTAGAGCTTTGATAATTTCGCAAGTAATCAAGTCATACCCCTTGGGGCTTTCTTAACATTCATGTTACTTTTCACTTCTTCTTTTAGTTCTTTGAGAGTTACTGGCGGCATGTCAAACTCATCCAGCTTGTGAATAGGCATTATATGTCCATTGGCAGTTTGTTTTGGTAGCAGTTGGAAGGAGAGCCAGTTTGTTGGGAAACCACCAGAGTAAAATTCACATTTTGATGTCTGATCTGCTTGAAACAATTCTTTACCCTTTGACATCGTAAGTCTTGATCCCCAATAGGTGTTTTTTGCATTAAAATCACCTCCAATAATAAAATCACATCCTAGTGATCCTAGTATAATGCCGAACCACCTCTTGCCTTTCCCATGGATATGGATGGCATTATATAAGTTATAATCCCGGATTTTAACAAATGAAGATTTAACAAAATGGCTTTCGGATATTAGGAAAATGTCAATTTTTTCTGTATTTAAAAATATTTCTATGTCTGAAATGTGTTGCATAAGCATGTTGTTCAGATTACTTTGGTCACCTATAGTCTCTTGTAATAGATACTGAGTTAATTTTTAGACTGGTCTACCAATCTCGTTGGTTATCGACAAGTTATGACACTTTAAGCCTGCCTCGTTGTTACGGCAAGGTTTGAGTCTATCTCGCTACTAAACGTAGTAAGCACTTACTCGGGGGCACCATGCAGATCTAAAAATGAAAAAGTTAGAACTTCATCCTAAATTTGAACCTTTGTCAATTTTCGTTACTTTTTTTTGACAATCAAGATATTTCCAATTTTGAAAGCAAACTAAACTGCTCTTTACTGATAAAGCGAGATTTCTGGGTGTAATCTTAGATAGTAAACTAAGCTGGAAGCCGAACATCTTGAAGAGAATCAGCAAAGCTACGACGGCAATGTGTTCGTGTAGGAGTGCAATAGGCAGACGTTGGGGTCTCAGACCGAAGTCGGCTCCACACTGCCGTAGTAAGACCCGTTCTTATGTATGGAGTGAGTGTTTGGTGGCCAGCACTAGATAGAGTAGCCTACAGAACGAAGCTAGAGAAGGTGCATAGGATGTCCTGTATGCTCATAAGAACGCACTGAGAACAACACCTACTCAGGCCTTAAAGGTCATGTTACACCTTCTTCCAGTAGATGTCTTTGGCAAACAGATGGCGGGTTACATAGCCACAAGACTGACGGCGTATCTCAGTAGAAACAACGTCAGGCAGATCACTCGACAATAATTGGTTTGCTAAAGAAGAAAATGGTGAACCTTGATTATATTACACCGATGTTATGCTTCGAAAAAGGTTTTCAAACCCTAATCCCTTCAAGAGAATTCTGGGGGAATAAGCTAGCACTGGAAACCGAAGCTATACAGTTCTACATGGACGGCTCAAAGCTAGATGGTAAGGTCGGAGCTGGGCTGTTCTGAGGAGAATTAAATATAAGCACTTCCGTTCGTCTCCCTGACTACTCTAGCGCGTACCAGCCGGAGATAATAGCGATTGAGGAAGCCTTGGGCTAGTTGAGGCATAACGTGATATCCAAGAGGGATCAGAAGGCTATCCAGTTGCTGGAAGCAGTTCTGTTGAAGTCTAGGGTGGCAGTGGGTAGCATTTCAATATTCAGATTATCTGGGTCCCTGGCCACTCTGACGTCGAGGGTAACTTCAGGGCAGAGGAACTAGCTAGGCAAGGTACAAATCTTCAGCTGAAGCCTAAATAGGGCATACAGCGGAGCTCAGACTGGCTCTGAGGAAAAGGGCAAAAGCTTTAGCACTGGAGAGGTGGTTTAACACCCTCACATGCGAGAGGTCGAGACAAATGTGGCCAACGCTGGATTTGAATCGCTCCAGGACCTTAATCTCTCTGGAGAGGAGAGATCTAAGAAGAAAAGTAGGAATATTATTGGTACACAGCCTTTTCGGTGAACATGCGAGAAGGCTGGGTCTAGAAACGGTAGAAACAAATGACTTCTGTAGAAGTTGTATGGACGAGGAGGAGGATTATCCCTCCTAGGAGGATATCAAGCTGTATGGACGAACTTCAGATTCCTTAATCAGACTCGGAACCAACGCGAAACACCTCCAATTAAGCTCCCTTTACGTCAGAATCACTGACTGCTGTTTTTATAAATTTCTGAATCACACTTCATATTTCTGTTATAAGAAGCAGTCGTTTTGTCTTTGAAGCACCAAAACCATTTGAATGCTTTACTCAATTTGATAACGGGCCATCATCAGTGGTAATGATTTAATTGTTTTGTCATTGGAATCAGTGTGTGTACTGTTTGGTTTGCACACCTTTTAAAAAAGTCCGTTTTTGTAACATCCTAGAGGTTTCTGATTTTGTATAGTAGAGGCATATATGTATATAAATATATATATATATATATATATATATATATATATATATATATATATATATATATATATATATATATATATATATATATATATATATAAATGTATATATATATATATATATATATATATATATATATATATATATATATATATATATATATATATATATATACGTTGTACCCCCTTAGGTTGTGACGTTAGCCATTAAACGTCTCAATGATAGAACAGTTATGTTTCTCTCAAAAAGGTTTAAGATCTCGTTCATTGCCTCCATTACTCTTTTATTATTATCCATATTGCAACCCACTGAGTGTGGAGAAAAAATTGTCCTCATTTTAAGACTGGACCACCAACCTCGTTGTTGATTCGTATGGCATCTTAAGCCGACTCTCTTGTTACGACCAGATTTAAGCTTTACTGGTTATTTAACGTACCCAGTCA
This sequence comes from Tipula lateralis, assembly GCA_963932295.1. NCBI lineage: Eukaryota > Metazoa > Arthropoda > Insecta > Diptera > Tipulidae > Tipula > Tipula lateralis. The sequence goes on from OZ010738.1 coordinate 163,563,165, forward strand.
CCACGGAAAAGTTAAACGAGCACTCTCAATGTGGTCACTGTTTCATCTAAAAATGAAACAGTTAGAACTTTATCCTTAATTTAAACTTAATTAAACCTATAGTCTTCTGAAACTCCACAGATGTCAGCTTGACAATTTTCTTGGCTAGTAATAAAGATATTTCCAATTTTGAAAGCATAAAAGTATACCTGAACTAGTTGATTGGACGACCACGTGCAATTTTATACGATAAACATATATATTTGAGCAAAGCTCGTCTGAATCTCTTTAATACATTTGTCAAATGGAAACGCTGGTCATTTAAAATCATTTATCAGGGTTCTCATTCGGAAGTTTAGCACTGACATAACCAAATTTTTTAAAAACACTGATGTTCTAGTATTTGTCGGCAACTTAAAAATGATGAATTAAAGGAACCTTCAAAGGGTAGGAAGAGCTTTAAGCTCTAAAAATGGGATTGCAAAGATAGAATAAACAGACAGGAAGAGAATGTATAGGTGGTTCATATCGAAACTAAAGTTTAAATATTTTTTTCCTTTCTCCAAGCGAAGGAGCTTTAAAGCTCGATTTATTTATTTGCAAATTTATCAGGGATATCGAACTTATTTTACAAGTTCAACTTACTTAAATTAATTAATTAAGATGACCAGGGTTGGTAATAGTGCATTGACACGATACATATAGAGATGTGCAACAACTAACACAGACCCAAATTGTATTGTCAAATCCAATTCGACGGTGCATTATTGAAAACGTATACATTCAACCTTATATCCACGTATCAAATTTAAAATTTGCATTAGACAACCCTACAGCAAATTTCATCGCGACTCGTAGCACACCTTCATCGAACTAAAAACATCCAAAATTTGATGTATTCCCGAGCATACAACTTATATACGTTTCGTTTTATATATGTGTTCTTCGGTTGGGGGCAATTTACAAAAAAAAAAATATTCTCGCTTAGATATACCATATATACATAACATATGTATATAATCATAATACTCGTAATAGTAAACCATCGCATAACATATTCATATTCAACATAAAAATTTTTTTATACGAATATACATTTTTTATGCTAAAAAACACGAATTTGCTTAAATATAAAAAAAAAAATGTGCTACGTGATAAAATTCAATTAATGCAATCTATAATTCTTTATATGTGTTCTTAGCAATTTGTGTTCTTCATCATCGTCTTTAAAATAATAGAGGTAAAAGAAATAGCTGTAATCTTAGAAACATGATTTCATATTTTTGTTTTTTCGGGGAAGGTGGTTGGTACACATATACATTTGGCATATATAACATATTTTATTCGTTTTGGTGATGATGAAGCATTTATACATTAAATTTTATATTACGCTTATATATGTTATGTTAAATTGCTCCGCATGCCCATTTGTTAATGGCACACAGAATTTTAATATGTGATGAGTGCTTTGAGGTGGCTTAACATACAGTATATATTCCATCTTGTCTAATCGAATGGAAAATTAAAATCAGTTTTTAATCAATAACCGCTTTTCCGTCTATACGACATATACACTATATATGTGCTCGATACCATATGGTATAAAATAGCTGTGTGTGGTT
>OZ010738.1:163564965-163686125 GCA_963932295.1 Tipula lateralis
ATAGCTGTGTGTGGTTTGTGGAAAGCAATTTTCAGCAAATTGTATGCATACTGCCTTTAAATCACTAATATATATGCACGATAGCACACAATATCGTCTAGACACTTTCATTCTTCCTATTTTAAATCACTATATTTGTACATTATCCATGTATATATAGTCACTATTCATACAGTACACTCTATATATACACTTGGATTACAATAAAAGTAACACCAAAGTCTTTGCGTGTTGCATGATACAATTTTTTAGTGTTTGTGAAATAAAAGTTGAGCTTTTGAAAATCACCTTTTACAACAATTATATTTTTTTATTATTTTTAAAGTGTAAAATAATTAAGCTTTCATTTATTCTATAATTAAAATATGTATATACATTAAGTACATATGCCCTCATATGTACATATATAATTTTGTATTTAGATTAAACTGGCGCGATTCGATTGGTTGGTGGTGTACGCAGTAATTATATGTTGTGCTGCCGCATATCGTATTCCAGTTGGAAAAATAATTAAAGGATTTAGTAACAAAACTTTAACAAGGGTTTAATTGGGTGTGCAGACCTTCCCAAAAATTTACAATACTAGTATTATTTATACATTATACATAAACATTTTGCGGTGTACTCGCAAAAAGATTAAATTACTTTGAAAGTGTGCTTGGATAACAGTAGTCGCTGTATCAAATCCCAAACACAACTGGTGAATCCTTAAGTTAAAAAACAAGAATATTAAGCAAAGTCTATAGATGGAAAGTGTCCTATTGGCTTAAAATGTTCTACAAAACATTAATACAGTTGCCAAAGTGAACCAGATACATATACCACCAAAATTGCGAAATTTATTTGGAAGCTCAATATTGTGGATGTTATTCATACTTGCAATGATCTGATTTCTCAAAGAATCCGATTTCAGTCCAAGATATCTGGTATCCTCAAGGTCGTCAATTGGTCCTCAAATAGGAATTGTGATCCGAAATAGTGCAGTCTATGGGAAAAGTATGAAGAACAGGAGCACAAAAAGTACTCAATAGATTCTTCCTTCCCGTCCCCACATTGTTTTTTAGTATGAGATGTTCCGAGTTTTAATTCGAAACATATGACTATTTAGAGAGCAATGCCTAGTGAAAATGGTTAGCAAGATCCCTTAACTACGTCTATCATAATTTAAGAAAGACTGGGATCTTTGTTGGTTTAGTGATTTTGGATAAACGCCAAGAGATGAAATTATCCATCTCTTTTGGTGCAAATCTCCAAAGTAATAGTCAATTTCTTGTTTAAGAGATAGTGACGTCACTCATAGAGCGGGCTCAGGTTCTACAAAACGGATGTCGCACCTAAACGGGCCAATTTATCAGCCAATATATTTCCTTTGCTACCCATGTGACTGGGTATCCAGTGAAGTCTAACTTTATTCAGCCTGCCTAGTCGCTTTAAGGAATGCTTAGATTACTATACACTGAGGCTGTTATAGTCCCATATGTGATTTCCGGTAATAGTTACATGAAATAATTTCCGAAGACGTACTTCGTCTTCATAGTGTCTGAGCGCATGTGCACAGTTGTGTACCGACCGTCCTCCCTCCATATTTGACAGTGCTCGGAAGGGCTTAATAGATTGTCTTTGGTCTGCATTTCTCGTACTATACCAAGTCTTTGAAGGCGATTTAGAAGTTTCCCTCCAATTCCGCTTATTATTCTAGGCCACCAAATAAATGCGGCAATCCATAATATGGGTCTGATCACTGAAACGTACAGTTAGTACTACACGCGTCTGGGTTTCAGGCCACCAAGTGACTGTTTGCATTTCCAGTAAATGTTGCCAATTTTTGGAAGACTGAAGTTTCCCAGAGTTTTACGTCTAGTGAAAAGGACCATCTCAGTTTTCCTAGGGTTAACTGATACACCCTGGTCACTACACCAGGCCACAACTGTGTTAATCGTATCTGCCTTTTTTCAAATTCTTTGCTGTCCAGTGATCTTTCAACCCGTCCAACGACTTCAAGGAGTGCTGTTTCAACAGATCTGCCTTACTGGTATGCGTGGTTTTAGGCCGTCCATTTTTTACTTGGTCATATATAGGCTTTCCATCCTTGCCAATTCCTTGATATTACTCCAAGATCTTGAAATGTACCCTAGAGCCAAACTGGCTCTGAAAATATGTTCAAGGTGGTCTAGAATAATTTCCAGCCCTTCCTAATTTTAAGAAAAAACCGATGCTCCATCGAATTCTGTCTTTTGTCACCTAGTCCACCATGGTGAACAATTCCCTAGTCACCATGGTGAACAGCTTTTTTAGAGGATAGCTCTTCTCATAGGTAGATCTATGGCCAACATTTGCGATGACTGGGTCAGACGCAGAAATTCCCAAGAGGGAAATCCCTCAAGGATAAATATCGCTGCTGCTCCAGCATACGTGATGTGAGTTTGCATCGCATCCGGCAATAATTGGAATATCATTACGTTTTGCGTACTCTATTGCTTTAATAAATTCTTGAGTAGGAGGATGAAGTACCGAATCATATGGCAAATTATCCGGAGATCACTAGAACCTCACATCGAATCCCTGTTCTTCAACTTCAACTGACGACTGTTGTAAGGTCATTACAATAGTTGAAGTCCCTGACGTGTTTGAGTCCTTTGTTCCTGAATCAAAAAGACATATTTAGATAGTAATGTATTTTAGTTTTTCATGCGTCGTTCTATGAAAAACGACGACGCTTTTGAATGCTGCAAATTTATCTGTGTAAAGTGTACACCAGACATTTCAATCAAGTTGGATAATAGAGGACAGTTTTTCCCTGACCCTCCTCAGCTCCTTTTGCGTCACATTTATTGTGGCGCTACATAAAGCAAAGATGGGCTTAAAACCAAGGGCTTCCAGCCTTGGAACAGATGACTCATTTAGGCCAAGGTGAAGAAGTGTGCCTTCGGCTCCCTCTTTTTGGCAAAGATGGTTCATTTGCTGGTCTTTAGTCCTTCCTTCAAAATATCTGAAGGTTCTTGAATTGGGCCCGGGACAAAAACTGTATTCCTTACAGTAATGGGTAGGTCGCAGAACAGGATACACTCCAGCTCAGCTCCTTCTCAGGGCTGTAGTGTCGATACAGCTTCAAGGTCCCTTAAGAGTTCAATCATTTACGCACTGTATGCTAAGCATGCCATTGTACAAACCACAGCCCTCAAAAGCTTAAAGACGAGTGATGGAGAAAAATGTGTCCGTCTGCTCAGAGATCCGCGATGCACGTGATCTGAAGGGCGCCTGGTATCCGGATACACCGTTTAAGGCTGAACTAGTTAAGGACTGGGCCTCCAGCCAGGTTTATTATCGGCACGGTACGGTTGACACCTAAACCACGAGGAGGTAACACCTCCTCGTGGTTGTGGAAGCTTCAAGATACGGAGCTGACAACTAGTGTCAACTTGATTCACCCAAACAACTTCCCACCTGACCACCGTTTTATTATATAAAAAATCGTGTTTTTCACAAATCTTATAATCTCTTCCTTCATTTGAATTTTTATTCTATCAACCAAAAACAAAATAAACAAAATATCTTGAACTTAGTCCCGATTTACGTTTTGTTTAATTGTACGTGGTGTTGCCCTTATTCTGATCAGCGAAATTTGAAAAAAATTCACTTCATATAAACGTGTGTATTCTAAATTCGCTGCTGTCAGAATTCTGACCATCTGTTTTCAGCATAAATCCTATTGATCTGTATCTTACACCACATATTTATGGCACAAACATAACATCTAGGTACAAGTTTGACGAAAATCTATATAATCTGGTTTTGACACATTTTTAATCCTAGCCGATTTTTATCTCCCAAATATGTGCTTTCTATTTATCAAAAAATATAAGCCCAATGCAAGATTAAATCCTGGAGTTGGTTTTATGACACAATCCTTAATCAAATTAACGATATTTCAAACCTATATACGATATCCTAATGAACTGGTCATTCTGATATGTTTGATGTAAAGGATTGTATACCATTTGTTACAGTGTTATTATAATACAGTATTCAGATCGAGAAACGATCTCACTAGATTTCATTAAATCAACTCTAATTTCTTATAAATTTAAATATATGTCATCTTAATTGTTAATCAATAAATCTACTAAAAAAAATAATAAAATAAATTAATAAAAACGAAGGAGTTCCAAATCAAAATGTTAAAATTCAATATCATAATGCAGATATGACCTTGACTTTCAAGTATGAGTAAATTACACAACAACACATACATAAGGAATTTTGTTGTTTCTGTTCGATTCATTCATAAAACAGAAAAAATTCCAAAAATTTACGTTTTTGTTGTGTCTCGAAAATTAAATAACAGACGTATGTTCTCTGTTTCACTTTTCAAGCCAATTTTGATATGTGTTAGAAAGAGAATGAATATAATAAAAAGAGATATCGGCTGTGTGATATAGGGCTATCCTAGTTTGTTATGTGCAAACCAAAAAATAAGGACGGAAATACTAAAAATGGACAAATATGACGACACAATGTACAAATTATCAAGAATGTGTGTGTTCAAACATCAAAAAATTATTCAAATAGGTGTTGGTCTCTTTTAACATATAACATTATCGCTATCTCATTTCTCTGTTTGGTCAAGTATTGTATGGATAATGGAGTTATCAAAAATATAGAGTAGGCGTTTATTATTTACTATTAATTTTTTGTTTCAGTAGTCTTATACAAATTATTTGGTCGTACTCCTTTTATTAAAATATGGCCTTATATACAAAAATTAAATTCATTTTACAGTAGCGTAGAACTAAATAGGGAGAGACGGTATTTATCCGTACCAAGTTTAATTTTTTACTTTAAAATACAATAAGCATCAATAAAATACAGTGTTGAGTGAATTGTCTTGTCATTCGTTACCTTTGAAGCACGACACAATTTTTTTTTTATATTAAGGTTTAATTGGGTGCAGGATGGACTTTTAAACAGTCCTAGCTCCTTGTAACTGTCAGAGCTCCTGCACCCAACGCGCGGTCCTTCAAGTAAAGGTTGATAGCTGCCTTAAACTTGTGCATTTTATAATCCAACGGAAACTGAAAACCGGTTAACGAATTCCACTTCCTGGATGTTCGATGAATGAATTCGCGCTTTGTACCTTCAGTTCGAGGTTTCGGCAGCTTCACCGTAAACCTATGCGCATTGACCGTTCCTCGTGTTACCCGTCCTGGCGTAACTAATGGTGGTATTTTTTCCTTTAGTTCTGCAGAATATTTACTATTTATTAATCTATAGAACACGCATAGTTCTGCAACATCTCTGCGGTGCTGTAGGCTGTCTAGATCTTTCGTAAGTCTGGAGTTTCGTATTATTCATATGGCACGCCGCTGAACTCTATCCAGCAACTGGAGAGCAGTGCCATATGCTCCACCCCAAACTTGACAACAATATTCTATACACGGTCTAATAAAGGTTTTATATATCTGGAGAACCTGATGCGATTTAAAAAAACCGTCTGCATCTATTGAGGAACCCGAGTTTACGTGAAGCTGATTTGGCCAATGCGATAATGTGTTCATTCCATTTTTAATTGCTACTAATTTGAACACCACGCAGACAAATTGAGTCACAACCCACGGGAACGTGCCTTTTACCACAAAAGGGTATTCGTTGCGACTTCTTTTACGCGAGAACGTGCATATTTGTGTTTTTTTCTCGTTAAATTTGACTTGGTTTTTAATTTTCCACTCAAATATTGTACTCAAATCGGAATTAAGCGAAGTGACAACTTCCAGCCGTTTACCGTTTAACTCTGAAGAAGTAGTCTCGACCTCAAATGAAATAGAAGAGTGCAATGTTGCATCATCGGCAAAACTGTGGATAGGGTTCACAGTGCTATCCAACAAATCATTAATGTATAACAAAAACAAAGTTGGTGACAAAACTGATGCCTGAGCGATTCCGGCATTTGGGGAGTGGGTCGTTGATGATCTCCCATTAAGCACAACGTTGATCTTTCGGTCTTTGAGAAAGCTTTTTATCCACTTGATGGTCATCGAGTCTAAGCCGTATGCCACAAAGTTACAAATGAGATTCTCATGCCAAACCTTGTCAAAAGCCTTGGATATATCCAAAGCAATTGCAAAGGCTTCTCCATGGTGCTCAAGGGCGAGATTCCATTTGTTTGTAACATACGTCAAAAGATCGGTTGTGGAGCGGCTTTCACGGAAGCCATATTGTTTATCTGAGATTATTTTATTAATAGATAATTCACCAGTTGTTGGTTAATGCCTTTCTCAAAAATTTTAGCCATGGCTGACACAATTGATATTGGTCGGTAGTTTGAAGGGTCAGTTTCATCACAACCACATTTAAGAACCGGTTGCACCAAGGCACTCTTCCAGGCGTTCGGGTATTTACCTTGCTTAAAAGAAAGGAGAGAAATTTTAGTTAATATTGGAGCCAAGTCACTCGCAAACCCCTTCAACATTCGAACAGGAATTCCGTCAGGTCCAGTGACCTTATTTATGTCCATTGTCTTCAGGTTCCCGAATAACAATTTCCTCCGAGATGTTGACAGAATCCATTTTGGAACCTCAATACGGAATTGACGGGGGCGTAATTTCACCTGGGACAACTTAGGTCGAGTTCGAAGTGAAGATGTTTGCCAGTAAGTCGGCCTGCAAATATGGATCCACCACCAAAGCACCATCTGCACATTTCAATGCTGAAATAGATGTTTTAGAAATATTGGCAACCGATGCGACCATCTGGTAAAAGTTGCGATCGGAGATTTTCAACTCGGAAGCCTTAAGGGCTTTCTTGTTGTCAGCTCTTTTCGCTTCCTTCGCACAGATTTTTTTCCAGATGTTACGTGTGGCCTTATATTCGTCAAACGAAATTTCGCTGCGCTTATATTTCTTGTGAGCAGATTTATTTTGTCTGGCGGCTTTGGCGGCTTCTTTTGAAAAAATTTTAAAATTAGGATTAGGATTGGAAAAGGATGATGGGATATATTTACTCATTCCGTGTAGAACGGTTTCGGTGAAATTGAAAACGGCGTCGTCTATTTGATTGTTATAAAAACAATGGCTCTCCCACGGGAAATGTTGAAAAAATGACCGTAATCGGTAATTTTCAGCCTCGTTAAAATGCCATAGACGCCTTGGCTGCTGTCTAAATTCTGGTGGTGTTGCGACAGAAATTTTTACTGTTATCAGGTTGTGGTCAGAATTTCCAATTCCAGCCTCGATACGCGCTTCCATGGAATGCGGAATTGTTGTTAGACAAAGATCCAGAATATGACTGCTTGTAGAATTTTGACATTCAAATTACACAATACATAAATGAATCACATCGTAGAAATCGCGAGCACGGTAATGCTTGGCGAGATAGTTTTGATTTCTTCGATCAAGTTGTGATTTAATCTTTAACTTCATCAGATCAAAACACTGGTCTTGGGAATAAAACATGGAACACAATAAATCAGTAAGGCTTTCAAACCGATTTCATCTCATTTTATACTTAAGATTGTTTATTGTCTTATAAGTTTCGCTAATTAACTATACATATGGTTTTCTATTTGTCGGGTCCGTTCTGCTTCTATTAAAGTTATTTGAGAAGTAACGAAATCTTGTGAGAGGCTAACACATACGGGGTGGTGTATGTTTGTGATTCAATAGTTACTCATTTGTTGTCTTCAAATTTATATATATACAGTTGTGTCGCACATACGTTTGTGTTATATACTAACATGATATGTGGTTTTTAACTCAGGTTAATCGTATACCAACCATTTTAGGTATTATATTAATTACATATCTCAATACCATATCGGCAGGTATTTCAAAAGTGAGCTTTTTCAAAGATGGAGTGGTGTCAGATAACCTTAGATTGTTCATGGTCGCGAGGTTATTGTGCGCAGTATATGTGTATAGTGTGGTTATTACCGTTCTTGATTAAATATGGCACCGAGCAAAACAAGCAAAAGTGTATTAGATGATTAATAATGAACATTAGGTGTAATTGAGCAGTCTATGAATGGGTTAGCTCCATAGTACTGGAAGATTAAGATATATACTGTGATTATCGGAAACTCAACTCAATTATCAAAAAGGATGTTTACCATTTACTCATGATCGACGAGTTATTTTATACATTAGCAGGTGCACGAATGTTTTCAACACAGGTACAACACAGGTGCAAATGTTAAGGAACGCCAACACCTCAGACCAATTAATCAAAACGATATAGTAGAATATCGATAAATATATGTGATAGAAGCCACGTCTTGGAGATATCTAAACCATGTATTCCATTGCTTGAATTGATGATAGAAAACGAAGTGCGTTATGAACAAAATACTTCACAACAGAATAATGGTTACCTAAGCCGATTAATGATAAAACCACTATGCTTCTAAGCTACCCAAACCGTTACATGATTATTTAGCTATGTAGTTATCAGCTTTACTTCTAACTAAAACGCCATTTCTTAGATTTTTGGAATAAAATACGATTTGAGTTACATGTTTGTTCATGGCTATACCACTTTCTGGAAAAGATTTCACTTCTGTTTTTGTACTAGGACGTACATTTCAAAGGAATGAACTTATCTGAGAAAACACACATTTTAAATCCTTTGTTTAGGGTCCAATTTAAGTTAGGGAACGTCTTTGTGACGTTGGGTATGGTGGTTTGGACATTTGGGCGACATCAGCGAGACCACTATTAGTGAAAACACAATTCGAATGTATCAGATTCTCGTCTCTTAGCCCGGTTATAAACCCATCGAAGACATTTTTTATGTCCTACAAAACAATTTCTTTATCCAAGACTCACTTCATAGTATAACCGACCGATATAGATCTTCAAAATGATTTCTGTTTGTCGCGCGAGGGTCATCACAAAATGCAAATTACTACTACGGGAGATGACAAAGTGGTTTTTTGAGAAGATATAGAGGTTCTTTGTAATGAACGAGAAAAAAAAATACACGAGGCGAGACGGAACAATATACGTGAGGAGCTGGACAAAATAACATCGAAATAAAAACATCAACCGAAAGAGGAAAATTGTGGATGGTGGTAAAAGGGTGTATGGAAGATTGTGACCGCAGCCCTGTTTATGATTCTTGGCCTAAAGGCGATTTTAGAATAAACTTTGGCTTCTTGTTGTTAATATAAAAACAAGTTAGCACACCGACTGGTGTTTGTGATACACACAAAAAAAAGTGGAGTTCTCGTGACTCCGATTCGGTGTCACATAGTATCCCACCGATCGGATTCAAATTTTATTCATCCGATCGGAGTATTTAGAATGATCAGCTTTCACTTTTTTTGGATTGGATTATTCACACCTAACTAATGAAAATTACTTTTAAAGCATAGATCTTTATACATCAGACGGACAAATTTATTTTATCCGTTAAGTGAGTTTTTTATATTTTCGGATAATTGTATTTGCGCACATAAGATTAAACAAAATTATTCATATGGTGTCAAAGCACATCCAAAAAAGTTTTTATTTCAACCATTAGGAGTTAAAGAAATGATACCAAAGAAGTGAAAAGAACTCATTTTTCGGATTAATTAAATAAACTCGATATGATTTGTTAACATATTTAATTTAATTTATTTAAAATATTTAAAATTATAAAATACATAAAGTTTAAGGTTAAACAATAAAAAAAATGCTAGCTCCACTATATGTAATTTGATGCAAGTGGTTCCTCTTTTTGGACTGGTTCACGCCATACTATGAGATGAGTTTGGTTTCCTTGTTAAAATCGGCCCGTCTGTTCATGAACATATCTGAAAGAAGTAATTAAATTAGTTTATGGTTGATGAAATTGTTAAATAATTAAAAAAAATTACACTCAGGTTTAGGATTCTACTCGTAGGTCTGGCATTTTTTGATAGTATGATTCTGAAAATAAATGAAAACAGCAATATTTTACATTAAAGTTTTTTTATAGATAAGAATACTTTTTTATAGATGAACAGGTACAGATATTTCAAACTTAAATAATTCCACAAATTTTAATTTAGTTAATTTAATTTGTATTTATTTATATTCTTACCTTCATGTTGGACTTAGTTAAACGCGAAAAAAATCTCGATATGAGACACGATATAGATTTAAAGTGTCTCTAAAGTGAATCACTCTAATAAGTGATTATAACTTATTTAAGCAAAACACACGAATCATTAAATGCAGATACATATTTTATTTATTTATTCATAATTTTATTGATATTTAAATTCACTTTTATAATAAATAAATAACACATTTTTTTTATAATAAGCAAGCGATCACTTTGAATTCTAAAACGAAACTAAAATTATTCGGGCATGCTAATAAATGGGAGAAAGTCAAATCCGAAATTCAAAACAATTGACCCAAAAAATCTTCGCCTCGGATAACTCCAGATTGTGCTAATTTAACACTCCATAAGTTTCAAAATTTGCTGTAGGAAGTACCTTTTAAAAAAATCCCCGATCATATTTTAATATTTTTGCGAAAATTTTAAATTTAACACCGAATTGTGCGAATAAAATATAAGTTTATCTTTTCGGATAATTTAAATTTTGAGCCCAAATCTGTGGTGTTAATTTTATACAAAAGGATAAAATAAGGAACTATTTCTGGATTGAAACGTATTTACACCGCCTTATTTTTTTGTGTGTATGGACAGAGAGAGCTGTTATATAAATGAACAGCGGATCGAGGAGTCAAAGTATATATGGGAACAATCGGTGCAATAGAGTGACATAGTACAGATGATCACATGTTCGTTATCACAGAGCACCGCTTGTAACAAAGAAAACATCGAGCAACTCAAGCATACTAACGGTGAGTCGTCGTTCCCCAAAAATCATCTCTCTTTTCTTGGGACCTTCGTTTCGGTGCCGCAGACCTTTCTCAGTATTGGATTTGTATTTGGGTTGGTGGTTTCCATGAGATCGTGTGCGTAACCACGCCTAGGTTTACCCGCTCTACGAGCTGTAGTCCGGGAAATTACGTGCCGGTAGATTGACGCCCCATCTGTGTAGTGGATTTTTGATTTTTCACTACTTTATTACATTGATGCACGTTACAGCTTTTCCCTGTAATTACCACCAGATAGCGAATTTTCTTGTCAAATACCATAAGTCACCCAATGACTGTGGTATTCGACAAGAAAATGCGCTGTCTGCGATACTTTTTATTCACATGTTGAATAATATCTTATTCCGACAATTCAATCAACTTTTAGCATATGCAGATGATATCAATGAGTCCCAAACAAAATATCTGATGTCTGGTTTGTGAGACCACGACGCATATGATTTTAGTACTGGTACCCACACGATTGAAGGTGAGATTCAAATGGATGTGAGAGTTGGACCATGACGGATGAGTATACGAAAGATGGCTTCCAACATTCGAGAGAAAAATCAAACATGTAATATGTGGCACAAAACGCAACGTTTATGGCATATACCGAGTTTTGTTTAATCACGAGATCAGGAATTTAAGGCGAATGCCTGCAGATAACGTGCGTTAAATCAAAGAATAGCGAGTACGCTGATTTGGTCACGGTCTGCAAGCTGATCCGAACCGAATGATAGACAGTGATCTTTGAAAGGAGAGCCGCCTTTTGGTAGACTAAGATGTCGCTGTCGGCGATGATGGCTCCACAACATATAGTGAACGATCTCACATCTTTGAATTACTTGCAACAGTATCAAGTGCTGGCTCGTAATCTTAATCGATAGAGTCCAGATTGCGGACACGCTTTCTAAAAGCCGTCCAAAAAAATAAGATTTTGGTTTAAGCTCGACATTTTAAGACATATTTAGCGGTATTTGTGTAAAGTACATGTCCAACTGTCTCATCGCTCAACTAACTCATTCAAAATTATATGTTTGTGGATGAGTCACTTATTTGTTTCAATTATTGCTAGTTTCACCTCTGAAACACTGAATCTCGTTTCATTGTCACTACAGGAATCTGCTCATTGCACATCAGCATGAGTGATTGCGACTCTGTATAGTGTCAAAATGGGTTACAATAAGAACAAAATATTCACCCCAATCTTCTTGATTTGTCGTGAATCTCTTAAATTAATATTGGTGGAGACGGAACAGGATATCACTATATCGGTAGTTTTGTGTACGAGTATACTGTACGGTAAGCCGAACTGACCATACTCAATGCTATTCATGAACTAAAGAATCCCGTAAGTCCAATACCTGCAGCCAAAAGTGTGTCTTTGCCTTTAGAAGAACGTGTTGTTACTCGGTCGCTTACAAAAGCTGCCCCCACTACAATACCAACTGAAACTGCTTCTTTATCCTAGCGAAATTTTAGTGCCACAACTAGTGTCCCTGAACGCATTGAACTGATACCCCAACTGACCGAACATCGAGTAACTAGATTACGTCTTAAGAAATTACCGAATGAAAATGAAGTACAAATACCTAAACCGCTTAATGAGAATGAATCAACAAACAATGAAAAGTCCAATCCAAGCATTCCGGATGACCAAGATACCATCAATGTTGTGGAAAAGAATCTGCGGATGAAAGAGAGTCCTCAGTAAAGGTTAATACAACAGACCAGCAAGCTTCATCAACGGAAATTTACGTACCGCCTCGTTCGGATATTGAAAATCTAATGATTCCAATTAGAATTATTAAACCGAGACGGCACCTTTTTGTTAGCAGACTGCATAAATCTTCGTCGGTAGAAGTCATCCAAAATTATCTAATAGAGAAATTTAAAATAGCAACAGCTAACTGTATCAAAATGATACCTAAAGCAATTAATGGCGTACCTCGTGACCATTCATCATTTAGGATTAGTCTCACTGAAGAAGACTTTGCAAAGGCAGCAAATCCGAATCTTTGGCCTAATGGAATCCTTGTCAAAGAATTTGAGTTTAAAAAAAGGCCAGTTTTTCGGATAACACCAGAAGGCCCCAACCCAATATATACACCGTCTCGTCATCAGCTTATCAAGTCGATAGTATCATCACCAAAACCAAACATACAATCTACTATCAAAATGTCAACAAAATGTCTAGCAAAGCATATCAATTTCTTAATGTCGTTCGGAAAACCCTGTTCCCATTCTATATTATTGTGGAAACAAATTTTAATAATAATATTCAGAGCACGGAATTCTTCCTAGTAATTATGTCGTCTACAGATGTGACCGTTCCTCATCAACGAGCAAAAAATTAACTTGCGGCGGAGTACTTATTGCCGTGAACGCTTCAATTACCAGTGAAGAAATTCAACTCTCTTGTTGTCAAGTCGAACATGCCTGTGTAATAATAACAATCAATAAGAAAAAAATATACATTTATACTGTGTACATACCAGCCTCTTCACCAAGTGAAACATACGCAAACTGCATGGAATCGAGCCAAGAAATTTATAATCTTACTAAGCCGGGTGATTCTTTGGTAGTAGTGGGAGATTTCAACCTTACAATGTGACCTGGTCTTATGACGAAGATCTCAAATGCATGCTTCCATCTTCTACTCTATCTGATATTGAGTGTTGTTTTATAGATGCCTGCTTTTAATTTGATCTAAAACAAATAAATCATCTTCCAAATGTAAAGGGTAACTTTCTTGACTTATTCCTAGCAAACGAAGTTGACATCTTTAAAGTAAATGAATCACTGTCACCATTTACATGCAACGATATTCATCACAAATCCATGGAATTCAGCTTTAATATATCAGAAATAAACGAACACTGCAATTTCCATCACGAATCAAGTATACGACATAACTTTGCCAAAGCTTACATCGGTGGCCTCAAGGCTTCTTGAATAATAGAAATTGGAACGAAGAAATTGATGGATTAACTGATATTTACACTAATATTAACAATTTCTTATACTAATATTCAAAAAATGAGACGTACCTATTCAGACGAAGATAAACAAAAATTTATTGCAACTAAGGAACAATTCAATGCGTACTTTGATGATTGTTTCAATAAATACATAATCAAAGTTCAAAATAATATTAAAAGTGATCCCAAATATTCTGGATTTTTTTTCAGCGACAAGAGGAAAACTAAAGGATATCCGGCCACTATGCATCTGGATAGATCATGTGCATCAGAACCCAAGGAAATATAACCCAAGGCAAACCTGTTCTCATCATTTTTCCAAACAATTAACAGTCCTGATAATTCACCTTGTAATAATCATCCTCCAAGCTACGCAAATTGTTCAATACATATCCCAACTTTTCTGAAGAGGAGATACTAACTGAAATTAAATCACTAGGAGGGGGCTGTGGACCTGATTCTTTCCCTTCATCCATCATTAAATTATTGGCTGATGTAGTTTGCAAGCCTTTAAAACTCATCTTTAATAAATCATTGCAAACTGGAATTTTCCCTGATAAATGGGAAATTTCGAGACTCACGCCGATTTTCAAATCTGGTAAAAGAAATGAAATTTCCTGCTATCGTGGAATTGCAACCACTTCAATTTTACCTAAATTATTTGAAATATTAGTCTGCAATTCCTTCAAGAAAACAGTTTTAAGCCATCTATCATTTCATCAACATGGATTTATGCCTGGCAGATCAACTACCACCAACCCGGTTGAGTTTACTAGCATTCCTACTAAAGCTTTAGAAAATCATCACCAAATTGACACCATATATACACTGACTTCAGTAAAGCTTTTGACTCCATTCAACATCGCCAGATATTGATTAAACTTGACAAGTTTGGTTTTTCATCAATGTTCGTCAAATGGTTTCAATCTTACTTAACGAAGAGATACCTATTTATCGAAATAGCTGGTGAAAAGTCCAATCCTATTTTAGCAAAATCTGGTGTCCCCCAGGGTTCAAATATTGGTCCCTATCTCTTCCTGATATTTATTGACGACATCACTTAAATAATTCAACACTATTCTGCGCTTTTATTTGCTGATGATCTTAAAATATTCCGAACAATTAACGATAGAAGTGACTCTTACAAGCTTCAAGAGGATATTGACAAGATTTGTTCATGGTGTGAAGTGAACCAGTTAAAACTCAATATCGAAAAATGCAAGATAATGTCATATCATAGGAAAACATGTCCAATAATTGCCAATTATAATATCAATGGAACATTAATTGAACGCGTCACCACAATTAAAGATCTACACTCTAAAAACTAATAGTGAATAAACACTAAAAAATATGTATTTTACCACAAATTCTGATTGTAAAATACATAACGACGTTTAATTTTACACACTCGCGTTGTGATTTATTGAAAAATGACGTTATTCACTCAATCGCAGTAGTTTACATGAAAAGCGTAATAAAAAACTCAAAAATTGTGCGAATTCCCGAAAAGTCAACCGTTTTTTACTCTGCAGTAGTGATTTACAATTTTTCTGTGTTAATTATCAACCAAAAAATTGTTTAAACCTATTTTTGTTGCAATTACCTAATTGAAGCGTTAATTTTCTTTGGAGTGTTTCAAATTTAGGATACAATAAAATTCGCTAGAGTAATGTTGGCAACCCAACTTATAAACAAACTGTATGTGGATAGTACGCTGTACGATCAATCAATAAACAAGAACGATCCTTGTTATGATGATGATATGGTTTTCCGTCAACAGAATTTGTAATAAGACAATGACGTCACACAACATTGGAGGGTAGGTTAAGATTTCATTTCAGATAAATAATACAGAATGGAAAATTATTCAAATTAGAAAAATTAATTGTCATCAAATCTTTAAGGGATTATGAAATATGGCCATTTTTAATCACTGTTTATTCAAAAATCTTGATAGTACAATTTTACACTGATAAAGCGGTTTTTTCCAATTTATACGAGTAATTTTTCAACATTTAAAATAGAAATTTCACTATTAAATTATGCGATTACTCACGTTTAACGTGTAAATAATTCACACGCTTTTAGTGTGATTTTTTAAAATCACACTACGATGAAAATTAACTACAATAATTGAAGGCAACAGATAACCTACAATTATTGTAGTAAATTTCAACAAAAATTTTTTAGAGTGTAGGTGTAACATTTGTCAGTGATATTTCATTCTCCAGACACATCGATCAGAGTATATCGAAAGCCAATTCCATGTTCGGTTTTCTTCGTCGCTGGACCACCTTATAAACAGGTGACTGAACGATACTATTTTACTGACCAGACATCTGATATTCTTATTTAAGTAGTACATTAATCTAACTATTAGTCTACTATTAGTCCAGGTAGCTCTCAAATTACTTAGGTCAAAAGATTAGATTTTAATAATCGATAAACTATTTTTACATTATAATGATTAAATCAATGGTGTCCCCTTCAAACAAACTCTTTCAATTATAAGTCATTCATCCACCTTTATATATGTGATGTGAGCTATACTCTGAACTTTTAATGTCATAAAACGTAAGACAATTTTTTTTTGTACTCGAGTAATTCACACCTGTCATTGTTCGTTTATTCATAAATAATTATTTAGAAATTAAACAAAAAGAAAAAAAGGAAACTTTCTTTTGACCGAACTGATACCTTTCTAGATATATACCTTATCCACACCTCACCTTTATCTATATCTATCAATATAATATTTAGACGAAGAAAATAAATTTGTTATTTTGCTTTTTTTTTCAATTCCATGAAGGGATTTTCAGCTTCAACAAATTTCAAACTTATACTTTATGTTCATTGAATATGTTTTTGTATTATATATCGCTTCTAATAGACTGAAACTATAATTCCTTCAACTCCAGCTATCACGTTTCTTGTCTGTATTTTTTTTTCATGTCGAGTTGGTCTATACGAGTATAGCTGTGGCGGTGAAGCATTTTGCAAGTGAAAGGAGATAGCAAAATAATAGACAAATTTTTGTTCATCTATATACAAAAGCGTATAAGGATTAGAGTGTTTGGTTATTATTTTAAAGCTCATCAAAAGCTTATATATATGTACATGCAATTGATGAACGGAGAACTCTTTGTTTTAATTAGTATATCAGAAACACAACTTGAAGAGGTTGATCTGATTCGTTGGCATTAACCAAAGACGTATATATTTTGTTCATTTAACATGTAAACATAATTATTGGTTCCTCCTCTTTATCGTCGTCGTCTTTGTCTTAAAATTTATAAATAATACATACTCGTGTACAATTGAAATTATTCGTAAAAATCGAGCGCGGTACAAGCAAAAGAAACGTATTAAGAATAAAATAAAAATTCATCTTATATCGATTATCCTTAATCCCTAACAATATTTTCTTTTTTCTTCCGTTCGATTCCTCTTCATTCGTTTTCTGATTATTCCTTTTAAAAATTGGTACACACACACACTCTTCCCATTTCTCTTTTAACCGAAACGAGTAGAAAGATTCAATTTCATGTTTCTTAAATTTTTTCCTTCAGTTTCTAGATTGCCGTGTACTAGGGGGTGTATGATTGTGTGTGTTTTTTTGTGTGTAATTGAAATACGTGATTGTATAGGATTGATATATAGGTTAAGTAAATTTTTGAAATGTGTAAGGTGATAGAATACAAATATCTTGATTGCAAAGATTTATAAGCAATTTTCCATTTTGCTCGAAATTATTTGATACATTCGACTATACAAGGAGTTTAATTTATTACATCCTTGATGTGTGTGTATATATATGTGTGTGTATTACCAAATATATATACATATATAAAATAGTAGATAGATATAATAAAATAATATTTCTAACGATAAGATATAAATAAGAAAATGCGTATAAGTCAATTGAACTAATGTGTGTGCGGTGTATTTAAAAAAAAAAGTTAATTCAAATTAAATTTATGTATTCATCAATTGATTAAGCCTTAAAATCTTTTTATCATTATAAATAATCCGAGCTGTTGGGATGTATATAGGAAATGAAAAAATTATTAATTTATGTGGTTAAGAAAATTGGAAAATTTAAAAATATTATCATCATTGGCTTCGTTATTATCTTTAAGCATCGGTAAATCTAATTTACTGTGTTAGTTCACGAGTAATGAAGGTACAATGGGGCTTTGATAAAGAACGGTTAGTCACTCTATAGATTGATTGGGGCAGATTTCTCTATAAATGGAGTCACTTATCTACATGTATTTTTGTTTAAGTAAAACTTCTTTACTTACGCTTGACTTGGGGTGTAAGCTGGTGAAAAAGTTCCGGCGTGGCAAACGAATATGACAACTCATATAGTTGTTTATGAATATGACAGGAATCATTATGTACCATTACTATATATTGCTCTATTACGAGCGTCTAGTACTTAAGGGCTGAAATAAAATTTGTCAAATGAAGCACCAATTATGGAAAAAAGAGGAGAATTTGAATCAAATTTAGACATAGAGAAAACTATTAAGACCTGTCGATAATTGTGGTGCGTGAAGACGGGAATCCAGACAATGGTGAAACAGATTTTAAGAATGTTGCGAATTGCTTTCCAGAGCCCAGTACTTTCGTTCTATGACAAAAAGCATAGTAAATACTGATAAAAATTTAGTAGCTTTTCAGCCAACCTAGCGCTTCTCAAATAACGTTAAGTTGATTGATTAAATAGAACTAAGGCTTGGTATTTCGATTGTTTTATAAATTTTGTTTGGATTGCGATATTTAATTTAACATAGTAGTTTTTACTATGCGATTTATTGAATACTGGTTTAACGGTAAATCACTTTTATAAATAGCAAGATACATATTAAGAATCAATTAATAAGTACCGCAGTTCATTTAGTATATTTTGCTAACCAATAAACGACTCAAAATTGTTTGTAATAAAATTGATTTGTAAAATTTACACTTTTGTATTAAATTTGGGGAACACGTTCCAAATCCTGAATTTCTCATAAAAAAATTAAATTTTAAGTAAGTTCATCGTACAAATTAAGTCTTTATTCAGTGACTAGTTATATTACAAATAAATAAAAGTTAAACACAAACAAAAATTAAATAAAAATTATAAATTCATTTAATAGAAATATACATATGTAACACTAAAAACTCTTTACATCATTTCATTTTCACTGCTGTCTTCTGATGAATTTGTAACTCCGCCAAGGGTTTTGTAAAAAAACTTGTTAATAGGGATTGCTGTTTATCTCTTGAGTTATAAAGTTCCTCATACGGCGCTAAAGCTTCGGCCAAACGTCTGCGAAATATTAAAGCACGCTCCAAATCAGGGTCTAATTTGATGGTTTCTTCACCAAAGTGATTGCCATTTTTCAGAAATTCTATCAGTGCTTTGCTACTGAATTTTTTTTCTTCGATTATTTCTAAATCACCATTTACGTCTTTTTCGACATTATTATCTGAGAAAGATTTTCTTGAGCGCATTCAATAACTACAGAAATATCTTCTGAACCTATATCATCAAATCCCTCACCACCAATTTGTTTTCCCATTTCCACAATTTCCACTAGTGCTGGCATATCCACAACTGCTTCTCTGATGCAGCACTCAGGCCATATTTTTTTCCAAACAGCATTCATCGTTGTGTTCTTGACCTCATCCCAAGCAAATTTAATATTTTGTACGGCGTCTAAGATGTTGTATTGTTGCCAATATTCACGAATTGAGAGTTTATTTGGTGCATCTGTTGCTTCAATTAGTTGGAAAAAAGTTCTTCTAAGATAATATAGTTTAAATGCAGCAATGACACCTTGGTCCATGAGTTGAATTAACGAGGTCGTGTTCGGGGGATGAAATATTGCCTTAACATTTGGATGCAAATCAGCCTAATATGCTGGATGACTTGGTGCATTGTCAAGAATAAGCAATATCTTGAAGGCAATGTTTTCTGTTTTGCAATAGTTCTCAGCTTCTACGCAAAAGTAATTTTAAAAACCAGTCTTCGAAAATTTTACCTGTCATCCAAGCTTTCTTATTCGATTTCCAATAGACTGGTATAGTGAATTTTTTGAAATTCTTTTAAAAGCTCGGGGATTTTCAGACTTATAAACTAACAGTGCCTTGTTCTTATAATCACCAGCAGCATTTCCACATAACAAGAGTGACCATCTATCTTTTGCAACCTTGAAACCAGGAGCAGATTTCTCTTCTTTCAATATAAACGTTCTACTCGGCATACGTTTCCAAAATAGGCAAGTCTCGTCGGCATTGAAAACATGCTTTGATAGATATTCACCACTTTCTATTATATCTTCCAAAAATTTTGGAAATGTAGAAGCCGCTACAGTATTCCCACTAGTCGCTTCCCCCGTTAATTTTATATTGTGTAAGTTTTGCCGTCTTTTAAACCTTACAAACCAACCTTTACTGGCTAATAATTGAAGATCCCCAGAGTTGGATGAAGACTGCTCTTCCTTTTTCAAATGATCAAAAATTGATAAGGCTTTACTACGAATAATGCCTGAACTAATTGCCATTCTTTTTGATTTTGGTCCTCTATCCACAAGCTTAGCAATTTTTCAGTCTTCTCTATTACAGAATTTCGATTTTTTTTTGTGGTTTTTCAAGATAATGGTGTAGAACAGGCAACTGAATTTTTAATTTTCTTAGCATTTAATTTAATTCTTCTTATGCTTGATTCATTTATATTATGTCGCCTAGCTAATACAGATAATTTTTCGCCATTCTCTATTGCTTTAACAATTGCTAGTTTTACCTCCAATGTTAGAATTTTTCTTTTTCTAGCCTCGTTCATTTTGCGGAATTTAACATTAAATCTTTAACAACAAAAATGTTTACATTAAATAAAAAACTGTTATAGAGTCAAATAAAACTGGATAAGTTGGTGAAACACTCACTTTAATCTATACTTAAATAAAAAAATTTTTTTATCTATATATTATGAAATATTACTCAGCTTAAAGTCGTTTTAGCAAAGCAAATGTAGTATTTGCAAAGCGTGATATATATATATATATATATATATATATATATATATATATATATATATATATATATATATATATATATATATATATATATATAAATATATATATATATATATATATATATATATATATATATATATATATATATATATATATATATATATATATATATACATATATATATATATATATATATATATATATATATATATATATATATATATATATTATATATATATATATTTATATATATATATATGTATATAGTAATTAAATGTTTTTGCCATGAGTAAATTCTTGAAATAAATTATTCATTAAAATTCCTGAAAATTAAATTTTATTCAGATAACTAGAACTTAGGTACACAGATTCCAAATCGTCGAAATAAATGTATCAAACTGTACAAAATTATTTCTAAGAAAATGATTGACTCCGCTAAACATATTTAAATTCCTTGTAGTTTCATTTACTACCTATAGACTGGCCATCTTTGTTTGAGCATCGTGAAAGGCAACATGGTAACATGGAACGGATCTGAAAAAAAAATGAAATTGTTTTTATATATGCTGGATGACTTGGTTTATATATGCTGGATAGCCTAATATGCTGGATGACTTGGTGCATTGTCAAGAATAAGCAATATCTTGAAGGCAATGTTTTCTGTTTTGCAATAGTTCTCAGCTTCTACGCAAAAGTAATTTTAAAAACCAGTCTTCGAAAATTTTACCTGTCATCCAAGCTTTCTTATTCGATTTCCAATAGACTGGTATAGTGAATTTTTTGAAATTCTTTTAAAAGCTCGGGGATTTTCAGACTTATAAACTAACAGTGCCTTGTTCTTATAATCACCAGCAGCATTTCCACATAACAAGAGTGACCATCTATCTTTTGCAACCTTGAAACCAGGAGCAGATTTCTCTTCTTTCAATATAAACGTTCTACTCGGCATACGTTTCCAAAATAGGCAAGTCTCGTCGGCATTGAAAACATGCTTTGATAGATATTCACCACTTTCTATTATATCTTCCAAAAATTTTGGAAATGTAGAAGCCGCTACAGTATTCCCACTAGTCGCTTCCCCCCGTTAATTTTATATTGTGTAAGTTTTGCCGTCTTTTAAACCTTACAAACCAACCTTTACTGGCTAATAATTGAAGATCCCCAGAGTTGGATGAAGACTGCTCTTCCTTTTTCAAATGATCAAAAATTGATAAGGCTTTACTACGAATAATGCCTGAACTAATTGCCATTCTTTTTTGATTTTGGTCCTCTATCCACAAGCTTAGCAATTTTTCAGTCTTCTCTATTACAGAATTTCGATTTTTTTTTGTGGTTTTTCAAGATAATGGTGTAGAACAGGCAACTGAATTTTTAATTTTCTTAGCATTTAATTTAATTCTTCTTATGCTTGATTCATTTATATTATGTCGCCTAGCTAATACAGATAATTTTTCGCCATTCTCTATTGCTTTAACAATTGCTAGTTTTACCTCCAATGTTAGAATTTTTCTTTTTCTAGCCTCGTTCATTTTGCGGAATTTAACATTAAATCTTTAACAACAAAAATGTTTACATTAAATAAAAAACTGTTATAGAGTCAAATAAAACTGGATAAGTTGGTGAAACACTCACTTTAATCTATACTTAAATAAAAAAATTTTTTTATCTATATATTATGAAATATTACTCAGCTTAAAGTCGTTTTAGCAAAGCAAATGTAGTATTTGCAAAGCGTGATATATATATATATATATATATATATATATATATATATATATATATATATATATATATATATATATATATATATAAATATATATATATATATATATATATATATATATATATATATATATATATATATATATATATATATACATATATATATATATATATATATATATATATATATATATATATATATATATATATATATATATATATATTTATATATATATATATGTATATAGTAATTAAATGTTTTTGCCATGAGTAAATTCTTGAAATAAATTATTCATTAAAATTCCTGAAAATTAAATTTTATTCAGATAACTAGAACTTAGGTACACAGATTCCAAATCGTCGAAATAAATGTATCAAACTGTACAAAATTATTTCTAAGAAAATGATTGACTCCGCTAAACATATTTAAATTCCTTGTAGTTTCATTTACTACCTATAGACTGGCCATCTTTGTTTGAGCATCGTGAAAGGCAACATGGTAACATGGAACGGATCTGAAAAAAAAATGAAATTGTTTTTATATATAATAAATGCATCCACATGCCTTAACTTTTGGTATATAATAGCCGCGTTTCATGACACTATGTGATCCGGATCAAATCACATTTTCCATGCAAACGCGGCTAATATTAATTCAATAATATTTACCTGGATTTGTGGTAGCAGTTTTGACAGTAATATTACAACAATTGTGTGCAGCAAGCAATGTAAATATGAAAGTTTGAACAGATCTGGATACCTTGTCTTCAGAGTGCCCCTTCCACCTTTTTATATTGATTAATCAATATATTTAAAGATATGTTGTACTTGTCAAAAAGATCACTTGTTATACCTGTTTCTTCAGGAATATCATTATTTTTGTAGGACGTGGTTTCTATTTGCCGAAACAAGCTTCTCTGGAACTTTTGTTGGGCCATTGTATCCAAAAACCGTACCTAGAGAATTTTTTTTTTCGAATAAGATTTAATTTAAAAATAAAATTATATAAACATTTCAATAATAAATGTGTTCAGTTTACCTTAACAAAGCATAAAACCATTTAACTATTGCTTAGTAACATACAAATTTACTTACTAATATTATAATTGGTTTACTTTATGGTTGGAATGGCCGCCACGGCGTCTTCTAAAAATCAAAAATTATTTCTGTGATAATAAGGCAAATGAAAAACTCACAGTTTTCATGAAAATCGTTAAGGGGTACAAATTTTTTTATTACTATTGTCAATTATTCCCCTTTACATTGTTCTAAAATCGACAAAAACACTATATATAAAAATGTGTACGAAATTATTTATATAAAATTAGCGTCACTCGATTATTTTTCATTTTGCCTTATTGTTGCAGATTTATTTACTGACATCACTCAATAAAAATAAGACTATATTTAAATTGATTGCCAAAACCAACTTACCTGAAAAAGTTAGCAAACTTCAATTTTTTTATTTGTCACTTTTTTAATGTTAAATCTACATCTCGATGCATCTACAATAAATTCACGAGTGTAATGAAATTATGAAACATGAATTTCGAATTTGTTTGGTTTGGAAAAATATTTTTTATAAGGTGGGAGAGAAACTACAAATGCTTAATAATTACCACAAAGCTTTTTGTGTTTTATTAATCCTTTGAATACATTTAGTAAGCAAACAGTAAACTTTACATTATTGTGAAATAAACCTAGTGTTTGTACCAATATGGTACGATAACGATATTTATTATTCAACATGCTATTTGATGATTGGTTTAGATGATAGTATATTTGCGCAAAAACTTTTTTTTTTTTATTTATTACAACTGATTTACAAATCTAGTAATCTAGTAATTTATCTTGCATTATTATTTAAATTCACGATTCAAGGGTTCTAGCACTTAGGCTAGTATCTCTTACATAATTTTATTATATTTTTTAGCCGATCCAGGTTGGATCTAGTAGATCAAGTGGTTTCTTCCTTTGCAGCCTTCTTACTGGATTTGTGTCATCAAACATTGGGCGAATTTCCGCATTTTTATGTTGACTAATCCTTTGCATGTGTTGTCTTGCGTATTTATTTATTTCTACGCTAACGAAATCCATCTTCAAATCTCTATGGATGTTGTCATTTCTTACGTACCACGGTGCATTTACTATTCCACGTAGGACTTTGCTTTGGAATGACTTGATGATATTGACGTTTGTTTGCTTTGTACAGCCCCAGAGATGAATACCGTAAGTCCATATAGGCTTAAGAATTTGTCGGTACAGTAGCAATTTAATCTGAGGAGAAGTTCTGAGCTTATGTAAAGTAAGCTCAGAACTTCTCCCTAAGAGCCAATTCATCTTTCTGTATATAATGTTTAATTCTTCTTTTTTGTTTTTCACATGCTCTTTCCATTTTAGTTTCGCGTCAAGAGTCATGCCTAAGTATTTTGCTGTGTTTGCATATGGAATTTGCTGGGAGTTTAGTTCTATTGGTATCCAATCAACCTTTTTATTGGTGAAATTTACATGAACAGATTTTGCTTCATTCAGTTTTATTCGCCACCTTTTCGTCCAATTGTTAACCATATTAGTCGCTCTTTGCAATTTGCTTGTGGATTCTTGTATGTTATCAGCAACTGCTAATATGGCTGTGTCATCTGCAAACGTTGCTATAGTTGTCTCTTCTATCGTTGGCAGATCAGAGGTATAAAGTACATATAAAGTTGGTCCCAGAACGATACCTTGTGGTATACTCCCGCTGATATTTTCTTCATTTCCGAGTATTCACCATCTAGTTTAACACGAAAATGCCAGTTAGCTCTGTAAGATTTAAGTATTTCATACAAAAAATACTAGAACAAACTTTCTTTTTTTCAAGTACATCTTCAATTATGTTTGTAATCCGATGCACTTGCTCGATTGTTGAATGATTTTCTCTAAAGCCAAATTGATGCGGTGGAATAAGATTTCTTTCTTCAATTATTGGTTTGAGTCGCTTAAGCAGTAATTTCTCGAATATTTTTGAAATTATTGGAAGTAAGGTAATCAGTCTATACGAATTTTTGTCATTTTGTTTGGTTTGGGTAACATGATTACTTCAGCGACTTTCCATTGATTTGGAACGTTTAAAGTCTGAATACTGCATTAATTATTTGGAGTAGCTTGCGTATTCCGTTTTCAGGTAGGGCTTTTATTATTTGTCCTGTAATTAAGTCATATCCTATTTATTCTGCGCAAAAACTGTGACGACTTGAATAAAATGCAGAAATCAGGAAACGCAGAGAATGTCATTAATTAAAAATAAGAATTTTAATGAAATGATGGCAATAAATATGTAAAGTGATCGCTATAACTTCTTTCAATTACCAAATGAATTATCATATTATCATATTACCATTTTATAATGGCATTACTTTTTTTAGTAACAATCTATGGCTTAACTGCACTTATCGCGTTTCAACTGAGACCTTACGAGCCATTTTAACGTATTGGTGCCCATTGTAGGTCATCCCAACGGATGTTTTTACACACAAACGTGTTTTTATGTCATTCGATTGCATGTTTATTTTTTGGTCAACGGTGGGAATCGAGACCACTGCGTGATCAGAAACTCTCTTAACCCTTAAAGTACAACCGGCGAAATTTTTCTAATATGGTTGTTATCTAAATTGTTTAAACTTAAAACAAAAAATGTAAGATGAACATTTTCTTGGATATTTCCATAAAATTTTCTTAAAATATAAAACGATTTTTTTAAGATATCAAAATGATTATTTAAATGGTCCAGCCTTCAGCCCCTTATAAAAGTGTAATAAATAATCAGCTGTTGTGAAATTTTAATTTGGAATAGCACAAATCATTTTTAAAATTTGCACATGCTTTTTATAACTTTTTTGTGTGATAGTTACAATGGATTTCTGATGATTAGAAGTTAAGATGCATAATTTATGAACAAACCTTCATTGTAATTGTTACAATGTGATTAGTAATAATTACAAAACAAAGTAGAATTTGAGAGAATATAAACTACTCTCAAAATATATATACTCTCAAAATTTACATTATTTTTGTTATTATTACTAATCGCATTGTAAATAGTACAATAGAGGTTAGTTTAAATATTACTAATCTTAGTTTTTAATAATCAGAAATCAAATGTAATTATCACACAGCAAATTTTTAAACTGCACATTCAAACTTTAAAAATGAAATGTGCTATTCGCAAGTAATATTTTACTAGGCAAAGTTAGTACATATCTCAAATCAATTTTTTTCAGTGATAAGGTGTTATTACTTCTTTACTCTTTTATTTGCGTGAACTTCTTCCTAAACTCACCTAAAATACAACAAAAAAAACTAAGATTTTTTTAGAGAAGACTTCACACGTGTGTAGTTGGGAATGAAGTATTTCCTAATTTTGATATAACAAATAAAATTCTATTGATGTGTTTAAATGCATTAGTAAAATTACGGATTAGCAAATGTATTCTTACTAAATGTATTCTTACTAAATAAAATTATAAATGTATTCTTACTAAATAAAACAGTAAATGATGATTGTAAATGTATTTAAATATATTATAAATCATATAATATCATTATTTTCTATTCAAAATAAAATAATTGTAATATTGTTGTTACATTACTATGGATCTATTTATACAATTGGCATCATAGGTATAATTTCCTGTTCTTCGGAAAAACGAGGTCCAAAATCCTAGATTGTTTTTTCACTACTAGGGATCTAGTCTACTAGAAAATATCATCATTAGAAATTCTAATGGTCCTCTGGGTGATTAGTATTCAAAAATTCCATAATAAGTAATCAATTGTATGACACCAAGTCTTCTGGCAATAAATCTTGTCCGATAGTCACGTCTGATCATCAACCGATAAGCATAATAATCCTTCGAAATAACATTCTTGATTGTTTCAGCACTTGATGCGGGTATGAGCCGTGTGTATCAGCAATGAACTGTAGATTATTATTTTTTCTACGAACCACAAGTTTAGGAACAGTTAGGAAAAACTTCACTTTTTACTATGTAAAAGGGTAGAGAAGCAGGTATTTCAAGGCCTACGAAAAATAAGCGAGAACCAGTTTAAAGCAGACTTTCTGGAACCCACATGACCATAACCTTATTGTTAGAACCATAAAGAGGTTTGGCAATTTCTTACAATCCTCTTCCAGTTTAGAGCTGGTTTGAATGTTGTTCAATGAATTAAGGACAGTTTCACTATCGGTCCAAAATATAATCAAAATTAAGAACGAGATAAAACGATTAAGGCACACAGTGACTAGCCGCAATTAATTCAGTGACTAGCCGCAATTGTTCATAGACAGAACCATCTGAAAACAATACAAACGATTTAACGAATTATTTGAGCAAGTCTGGTGAAAACAGCATATCCATGAATAAATAAAACACCTCAATTGTCAAGCGAAAACGCAGCAGTTCTCAAGCGAAAGGCAGCTGAACAGCTGATCCTAACATGAAGAATTGTACCTATGTCATACGTTTGACTGTGCTTGAAGACTAAATATTTTTAACGTATACATTTACTTGAAACTAGACTAACGAATGGTAGTCGTCTTATTCTACCAAGAGTACAATTATTATTGACTTCCATGGAAAACTTATATAAAGCTCTGTTCATTTGAATTGGTTCTCATCGCAATCTATCATCACTTGGCTCAGTTTTTCAGTATCACGTTTATTATAATGGAATCCAAGTTGTGTTTAGGACATAACAAAACAATACGTTTTAATGTGTTTAATTGATCACCGAAAAGCTCACAAAATCGATTCGATTCTCTTATAACACGGATTTTATTCCTCCTTAGCGCAGTGGACCTGCCAGCTTACTTAAATTCGTGAGAACTATTCTTAAATAAAGAAACAACTTAGTACTGCCATTCTTGATAATGATATAAGATGCAAAGCTGTCCATGACAGTGATGGAAGTCATACGTCATCTTTAAGGGAGAATGTAATGAAGTGTAGATAACTCTGCCATTTAAGACTAAGGAAGTTTTTTTATTTGGGTGTACGGCATCTGTGACGCTGTAATGTTTTTTTCGAAAGACTAGTTTCAATCTGATGACGTAACTGGATAAATAACAGGCTGAAAAATCTTTTCTATCTCATCAAGCAAATTCGGGTGGAATTGATATTCCTTACATTGTCTTCCTATGTTTAAGTTGTGAGTTTATTAGCAACATTTGGTTCTTTCTTTATGATATATTTGTATGTTGTATTGTACTCCACACCATAGGTTAGGTTAGGTTAAAGTGGCTGCTAACGCAAACTTAGACCGTTGCTGGTCCGTTGATACCACAGGATTTTAGTCCCTTGATACCCTTAACACTCTATTGGAACTATCCTGAGCTACAAATGTAGCGTAAAATGTCCCGCACCTTAATATCTGCAAGATCTGAAAGGTTGTGCATTACGTACCTACCCAAGTGCGAATGCCTTCTTAGTGCCAGTGCAGGACAAGAGCACAGTAAGTGAACAAGCGACTCTTCCTCCTCTTCGTCCATACAGCTTCTACAGAAGTCATTTGTTTCTAGACCCAGCCTTCTCGCATGTTCACCGAAAAGGCTGTGCCCCGTTTATATTCTTACTATCCTTCTTAGATCTCTCCTCTTCAGAGAAATTAAGGTCCTGGAGCGATTCAAATCCAGCGTTGGCCACATTTGTCTCGCTCTCTCGCATGTGAGGGTGTTAGACCACCTCTCCAGTGCTAAAGCGTCTGCTCTTTTCCTCAAAGCTAGTGTAAGCTCCGCTGTAGGCCTCCCACATTTTCTCTTTCAGGTTTTAGCTGAAGAGTTGTACCTTACCTAGCTAGTTCGTCTGCACTGCAGTTACCCTCGAAGTCAGGGTGGCCGGGGACCCAGATAATCTGAATATTGAAATGCTCACTCATCTCGTTAAGAGACGAGTGGCAACCCAATGCCACTCTAGACTTCAACAGCACGGCTTCCAGCAACTTGATAGCCGCATGACTGTCCACTTAAATCCACATAAACCACACACCATACTTCATTCAATCTGAACGTTCAATCCATTTCAAACTCTTTATTTTAATATTTAGGCCTTATATTGGCGAACAAACAGTCACACATAAACAAACAGGGGGTTATAGATGAGTTCAGTCACATTACCGATCGTAATCAAATGGTGAAAATCCATTTGCATCATGCCCCTATCGGGGTTCGAGCCCCACAACTCCCACTCTAATTGACGCCAGTTTAACCACTGCACCATTTGGTCTGTATCTTCAACTTCTGTCTCTAGAAAATAAAGCTGCTTCACGTCCCAAATGAGTCAACAGTCTTCCCACCACAGCGATAATACATATTTTGACCATAAATTCATCTCATAAAATTATCATGCGCTACTTCTACGGTACAACAAGTGTTCTCATAAAATTCAATTTGTTAGCCTAGGGCAGAGGTAGCGCAATTCTTAAGCAATTTAACATCATATGTGGGTCATCAAAAAACTCGATCTGTGAATAAACCCAATAAGGTGGAAAATTAATTGAATTTATTGACAAGTGTTAATTGGGTTTCCTTAAAAACCTATACACGGTGGAAGCCGTTCCCAGGGCTTAAAATGCTACGAATAATATATGAAATGAATATAAAAATTAAGGACAGATGGAAGCAACCAATTTATTCACGGACACGTTCTAATGAAAATTTGAAATGAACATTATATTATGGTGGGGTAATTTGTAAATAATCAGGGGATAAGAGTATTTTGGGCCAGGATAATTTTGAAAATTCAGTAAAACCTCGATTTGACGATATATTTGGAGATCCACCACTCCGGTATTGCCGGTTTCCATTAAATTTGAAAGTGTCTTAAATGAAAATCTGAAAACTGTCAAATTTATTGTTGGCTCTCTATCTACATCAACCTTTACTAGTGCTGGCTCAATTATTTCAGCGAATATATTTCTGCTTCAATTATAATATAACTACCAAAGCTAAATGACATTGTCACACTTCTATACCCTTCCTTAGAAGATAATCCTTCCTCTTGGTTAAAAGCCACTATCTTATTCAAAAAAAAATACTATCGAGTCGCTTTGCTGAAAAAATTATCCCCTGGTCCATAAAGGTTGCAGAATAAATGTGGTTTAAAAATATTTCGAAATTTTTCCCCTTACTTGCCTAAATTTGATGGGACGAGGGTGCGTTATTTAGAAATTAAATTAGTCTCACATCTTGTGATATTTTGAAGTCTATAGTACAAAGTTTGAAGAACCAGTTGCTAAAAATGACTGAACAATGCTAACCGAGATTAGTTTAGTGATGAACTGCAGCTAAAATATTCATTCAATATTTAAGAACCCTCGTTTGACGTAATTTATCTACCAATTATTAGTTAACCGATGTTAACATTTTCATTTACCCCAAAAAAGGGCCGATAATCGTTTTCACCTGATCTATATAGTGACGTCTCGTGTGTAAATTTAAAATATTTTTTATATATAAATTATTTGACAACTATATTGATATCACTACTTACTACTAAACGGTTTGGTTTTTGATTCCAAAATTATTACCAATTTGTGCTACTTATGGTTGAGTCTAACTTGGCAAGCACATCTAATTCACCTTCACAGTAAAATTCATGCGTTTTTTTAATCAATTTTTATGGTTTAAGCGAAACGATACGAATTAACTAAGAATTTGATGCGTTAAACCGGAAGTCTGTCAATTCCCGTTAAATCGAGGTTTTACTGTAATCAAGTTTTACAGTAATTAGCTAATAATGACCGCTCAGGTGGCTCAGTGGTTAAGGCTGTGGCAGTTGGAGCGGGAGGTACCGGGTTCAAATCCCGATAGGGGCGGGATGAAAAAGGGATTTTTCACCATCTGATTACGATCGGTGGTGTTAATGAACACATCTATGACCCCTTGTTAGAGTGCAGAACTCACGGGCCGACCCATCTTCCATGTCAGTACTATAGACTGGCATAGAGCTATGCAATGCGCTGATGGTTCTACTAAAATCGGACCTATTCGTAAAAGACGTACCTAGCCGTACGTCCTCGATTTGGCCATTAAGGCGTAAAGTAAGACGTAACTTAGCGAACCGCGAAAGAGCTGGGAGAGCCTTGAGCCCCAAAAAAGATAGCATAGAATAAAATATAAAAAAAAAAAAAAAAAATTAGCTAATAATAAAACGTTATAAGCGGTGCCCTTAATTTAAAAAGTGTGATTCTGGAGTTTTTACTTTTTAAATATCCGTTTGTGAGATCAGACAGACCGATCAGAACCCGCAGTGGTTAAGACTGTGACAATGGAGCGAATTAGCGGTCTGAATCGTTAACTGTACTTTTTTTTAATGTCATATGCTTCTTCGTTATTTAGACTAGTTCGTCTTGGATTTGGGTGTAATGGGAAGTGCAGTGAGTTCCCAAAAACGAGATTGAGAGGTCATAGAATTTCTCGAAATACATTGTCTGAATTATTTTTATTTTATATTACCCAAATCTTATCGAGTTTGAATCTGCAGAAATTAGACATTATAAAAAACTAGGTTGCCTGTTAACTTTTAATCTTATATATGAATTACCCATTTTCCAGCCTGTTTAACCATTGCAACCAACAATACTATTCCCAATTGGGACTTAGCCTGCAGATTAGTTAATCATGAGGTCTTAAGTAGGAGCTTCTTGTTTTTTGAAACATTCAAATCTGTCGGTCCTGATGGCATATTTCCTGGTGTATGATTTATTACAGCATGGGTATCCACTCATTAAGAAACATTTACTGCATTTGTTCCAGACATGTATCGCTGTTAGTTTTGTTCCAGAGTCTTGTAGCAGACGTAAAGAAATGTTTAATCCAAAAATTGGCATGTTGGACTCTACCAACCCCAAATCGTTTTAGCCTATATGACGTTCATAAACTCTTCTGAAATCTTAACAAAAGATTAATGATGCCTTACATGCACTCATAACTAGAATTGTGAGAACCTTCGATAATCGTCTCGATTAAAAATGCACGTGCTGAATTAAGTATCGAACCCAATATCAACAAATGGATTGAATGTATGCTTGAATCTCACATAGTGCTATGGATACCTTTACGTCGGTCAAACTTTCAAGAGGAAGCCCCTCCAAGGTGGGATGCTTTCACTTCTGTTGTTTCTTCTGGTCATCGGCCAAATTCTTGTTATTCTTTTTCTTCGTGAGTTCGATTTTGTTGCTCAAAGTTATGCTGACGATCTCGTTCTGACTTCAGGCAGGCACCTGAATGTCTTATCAGATCTAACTCAACACGTTCTTCTTATTGTAGAACAGTGGTGTCTAATAAGGGAAAGTGAATCCGTCTTAGACAGACATGATTAAACTTACAAAATCACTTTATGGTTGTTAGGTTAAGAGCTCAGTGAACATCAAACATCTTGGTCAGTAGTTAAAAATCGATTGTAGGGATATAACTGAAGCCATGTCTTTGTCTCCGCTTCTCTATCAAGCTTTTTTTTCTCCCTACCCCACTGAGAATCGCTCATTTAAGATTTAACTTGTTTGGTGCTTTTCGCTTAAGAAGTGCTGGGGCATGTAAAGCTTTTGAGGTAGATGATTCAGCCAAGGATATGTGGTTCTCACCAAACTCGCTCCAACAGATACACGAATTTTTTGTATTCTTTTCAGAATCTCTGGCAGTTTGGGAAATTATACTGTACTATTTATCAAGCGATTTGATTTCAGCTTTTAATCTCGGGGCCGTCGACAACTCACAGAACAATCCTCGAACTAGCTCTTAACTGGCAGGGGATTGTAAAAAATTACTGAACCTCCGTGTTTCTAACAATAAGGTAACGATCATGTGGCTTCCTGTCTATTTTGTCTACAACTGGTTCTTATTTATTTTTCGTAGGTCTTTACATAATGAAAAAACTGTTTCCCCTACATGTCGTTTGGCGATATACTGTGAAAAGTGGCTTAACCTGAAGCTGACCAACTATACGTTCTTTCAAGCCAAGGGTGTTTCAAAAGTCATCTTCATTCCATGGGACTTGTCAGTATGAAACGATGCTGTTGAACTCAAGGCTGTTTCTGTAGATCTACTGTCTTCTCTGTCTTGGTTCGAACTGCTTCAGTTTGATCATATCCTAGGTTTGCACCATCAGCTTTATGTGATACTGAGTGCGGGGCTTGAAAGGGTTCCAGCCAACTATTATAATAAAATAAAAATATATCCGAGCTTTATGTTGAATTCATTCAAGAAATAAAGCTTTGAATTTTATATTATTCTTTAGCACAATAAGTAAATAATGTAACCCACCCAAAATTTTCACCACCAACTAAAAAAAAATAATTTTATAGCGGAAATTATATTTGATTCATTGTTTTGCTTGTTGATTGTGTATTTGATTTTGATCAAAAGCTAAAATACAATTTACAAATGGTGATTTCATATTAGTGAAAAGCAGCGATACACATAAATAGCCCTGTTGCAAAATTTGATCACGCAAACATGTAAATAAGTAACAATGTTTAAATTGTTTATGCTGTGTATATGCATATATACCCTCTGCTCACACCCCCCACATTGCAAGGATATGATTAATGTTTATTTATTCCCATATTTATTTTAGACGTCTAAGTGTATAATTTGTTGATTTAATATTTTTAAATTTCAAATAAATCAAAAAAATAAAAAGCTCGTATATGGTAATGATTGTGCTTTAACAATATGTATGTACACACACACATATATCGAAATTAATTTTTACCAGGAAATACATTTGATCCTTATAATGTGACCCCATGCCTTCAAGGAAGGGTGCGGATCCATACACAAACGGAATAAATAATCAAAAACATGTTTCTTATAACAACTATACGTTTGTATATATGTATGTGTATGTTTTCAAAGTGTATGTATGTATACCAATCTTTAAAATCGTATCAAATTTGTACATATATACTATATACAGCTAATATATTCTTATTTCACTTTGATCCTTTGAAACATTTATTCTCCTTTGGCTGTGTTGTGCAGAATCCCGAAACCACAACAAAAAAATTGATTTTCCTTTTGCGTTTCGTACACAGTATATACAAAAACAAAACTAATGCCAAAAGGTTAAATGCGAATGATATTTCACCCTTTGTACACTGGTAAATAAATACCAATGTCCTAGACATTTACGGAATATAATTTAACGACCTTTATCGAAATCTCATTTCCATATTATATTCCATATATGTGTATATAAAGGTTGGGTTGACTTAAAGAAACTTTAAAGCTTTTTTTTTTGTATACGTTGTATATAGGTATAGGTCACCCATATATATGTACATATGGACGAAATTAAAACAAATATGTACAAAACCTATCAATTCATTGAAATGACGGAACGTCAAATAAAATCCAGAGTAATCACCATCATTCATCAAATTATTTATTTTTCGTCGTTGGACGGGTATACACATATATGGGTGTATGTGGACCAATATTCTCCTTTATAATATATATGTATGGTATATCTTAAATTATTCTGTCATGAGCACAGGTGACCTTTCCAACCAACATACTGGGAACATGAGGCAGAGAACTCAAATTAAATTTATTTATTTAGAGTTACATGCGAAATTTTCCATTTTCATTTTATTTAATTTCGATTAATTGGAATAAAAGTCTATACACATCTGTATATATGCATGTACATACGTACAAGCAAAGAGAATTCAAGAATTACGAGAAAATGGATAATTCAATATAATTTTCGGATTAGAGTTTTGGATTGTGATGTTGTTCGAAATTTGTTACTGTGTGTACATATTGATTTATACATCCAAAATTAATTTTCTCGTATAATCATGTGATGGGTAATTTCAATAAAATCTAATATAATCTCTCAAACCTTTCGAAATGAATGTGGTATTTGGGGCATGTATCACATCTACCAGTATATATACATGTATATATGTGAAAAGATTAAATTAGCTTTGGATATGCATGTATACATAAAATTTTTTTTTGTTTGTATATTTGTGTGATACACACATCTCGTGAGTACAATAAAATTTCTATTTTTATAGCCCAGCACACCTCAATATGAATTTAAGGCTTTTGTGAGTTTATCATATAAATTTGAAATGCTTTTTATACATACGCAAGTACCTTGTTTGACTAAATAAATAGATTTTTTTTTTATGTTCGAACAAACAGATAAGGATATTAATCCGGTAGGTATTTCACTTTAACAGCAAGCTTTTGGAAGAATAAAAACGATATTCGATTTACTGTAGTCTAAACCTAGAGTCGCTGAAGTTAGCCCGGACTCAAAATATAATAGGTTGAGTTCTTTGGTAAAGTGTAGTTTTCCCAAGTAAATAGATAAAACCTGGAGTTCAAAGGATTGCCTAATCTGGCCGTAGGTGGCACCACTGAGATAAATACGAGAATTAAAGAACTACTGACCGAGATCGAAATATTTAATATTAATTGCTTCACTAAAGTGTAGTTTTCTAAAGTAAAAAGATTGAACTTAGAGTTTCAGTGATGTAGGACTGCCTTATCTGGCCGTATGTGGCACCCCTGAGATAAAAATGAAAATAAAAGAACCACCGACCGAGATCGAAACATTAAAGATAAATTTCTTCACTAAAGTGTAGTCTTCTCAAGTACATAGATAAAACCTGAAGTTCACAGGTATAGGATTGCCTGATCTGGCCGTAGGTGGCACCACTGAGATAAATACAAAAATAAAAGAACTACTGACAAAGATCGAAATATTTATGACTAATTATTTCACTAAATTGTAGTTTCTTAAGTCATTAAAGTCTGAAGTTCAAAGGTATAGGATTGCCTGATCTGGCCGTAGGTGGCACCACTAAGATAAATACAAAAATAAAAGAACTGCTGACCGAGATCTAAATATTTATGACTAATTTCGTCACTTAAGTGTAGTTTCCCCAAGTAAATAGATAAAACCTGGAGTTCAAAGGTATTGGATTGCATAATTGGGCCGTATGTGGCACCACTGAGATAAATACAAAAATAAAAGAACCACTGACCGAGATCGAAAAATTTAAGACTAATTTCTTCACTAAAGTGTTTAGTTTTCTGAAGTCAACAGATTGAACTTAGAGTTACAGAGGTGTAGGATGTCTTTATATGGCCGTATGTGGTACCACTGAGATAAATACGAGAGTAAAAGAACTACTGACCTAGATCGAAATATTTAAGATTAATTTCTTCCCTAAAGTTTTTCCATTTTCAACCTAGAGTTCATAGGTATAGGATTGCCTAATCTAACATTGAAATTGTTTTAATTCACTATACAAAAATGATAAATTTTTGCAGTCGTGTAGCTCCGTCTCGGCCTACTATTGTGAAACTTGTGAAAAACTTTAAGCTCTCTCAATAGTTAGCGATATAAAGAACTGAAACCGTGTACGTATACTGTTGAAGAAAACCCAGGTTCGTCGATTCCTTGTCGATCATTGAAATGGTACAATCCACAAACGATATTTCACCCATAAAGACTTAGGTCTTTAGGCTTTTAAGGTTAAGTTTACACAAGAAATTAAGCCGGTCGATCACCATAAACGTTGTATCTTTGGTGATTCGGTCCAATAAATGC
The DNA here is from genome assembly GCA_963932295.1 of Tipula lateralis. Lineage (NCBI taxonomy): Eukaryota > Metazoa > Arthropoda > Insecta > Diptera > Tipulidae > Tipula > Tipula lateralis. The sequence goes on from OZ010738.1 coordinate 163,602,153, forward strand.
ATCAAAAAGATCCGGATTTTTATCTTCAGAATAGTGAGTCCCATTAAAGAAATATTACTGAGAAGCCTGTCCATCCTTAACGTGTCATTGTTTGGTGCGCTTTTTGGGCTGGCGTTGTGATTGATCCCTACTTTTCTGAAATTGATGCTGGTGCAATTTTTTATGCCTGGAAACCTCTTATTAAAAAACTAATTTTTTCAAAAATATCGAGAACAGCATATACCTATCTTATAGTTAAAACCAGAAATACTAGGAAAAAATCTTGACTTGCACCTAGTTCAACAAATCTAATCCTTTGATTTAAATCCTTTGTGTTAAATTTTATTGATTTTAATAACGAACATAATTGGTATTAATTAGCAACCTTTCATAGTAAATATTTACCCCATTTACATCTGTCAACAAATGTACAAACATCGCGGTAACCTTAGGCAGAGCTTTGGCCAAGCCATTCATAGATAGTTAAAAGCACACAAACACAATAAGCCCACAAAAACTTCATCAAGGAGTGTCCAGAGTTTTGCATTGCAGCATCGAGTAAACAGGACAGAAAAAGTGCATTCACTGATACTGTCAAAATGTAAAATTAAGACTCGAAAACAGTGTGCTGATGATGATCTCATAAAAGATAACTGCGATGCCATATATCGAAAGAAAACTAAATGCACTTGGATAAGGTTGCAATAATTTGTAAATGGGGAAAAATTTACCACATTTTCCACATTTACCATATCAATTATAATACATATATATTGATAATGTTGGGTCGTAGACTTAAGTTCCCATAGCATAACTCTCAACATTCGGCTATTCCTGCATTTCTGCAGTCTCGATTTGCACTCGCAAAAAAAATACTTGATCAAGATATCAACACAGCTAAGAGACCCGAGACCAGGAACTGTGTTTACCTTTCAGTGGTATCAAAATCTCGTTCTCTTCTTGCTACACCTAAGCAAAATTATACAGAGCTTTGATTGAACTCATTGTCACGTATGAATTGGGCCTTGACAAATGAGTATGAGAAGTTATAATATAGATACGTCCACATCCTACTTAAAAATGCAATATCATCTCTTCATACATACATGTACATAACAACATCACTAACATTATAAATTTTTTACAATTCTCTCGTGATAAATCATTCCATGTGGAAAGTGGATAAAAAAAGCTTTATTTTATATATCTAAAATTGCTCATCTGTAACATATGCACAACTCAATAATAAATATCTTTTAACTGTTAACAGAATAAAAAAAATGTTTTTTCTGTTGTTTTATTTGACTAATTGTTGAAAGTCATCCATCAAATCCAATAATAATTCTTTTTTTTGTTTGGTTCTGTTTATAAAAAAAATTTGTGACATTAGCAAAAATTATTTAATGCACATTCAACAAAATGAATGGTATGTCATATCGTATATGCACGTACATCTAATGCAGGGACACTTTATGTTCTAATGTCACTAGACTAGAACTAAATAATATATTATATATATATATATATATATATATATATATATATATATATATATATATATATATATGTGTGTGTATTTATATATATATATATATATATATATATATATATATATATATATATATATATATATATTCATATATATATTATTTTTGCTAGTCTACGAGGGCTGCCGTAAATGTTATTGGAAAATAGTAATAATAGTGTTTTCCGGAACAAATCTCTGTCAGTCAAAAAATATAACGTTTGCGGAAGCTCTGTTTCTCAGAAGTCATTCGTCGCTTATTGACGTAATCTTGGTGTAAAGTGCCAATGTTATAGTTTTAAGAAAATCAATAATAAAGTTTACATGGTTATATCAGTTGATTTTTTCTACTGAATTCCAATATTTTATGAACTTGATTGATAAAATCGTTTTTAACTTTTACAACCTAAAATTTTCCAGATAAGTCGCACAGCTTTCTTGAAAACTTTTTTCGAGTTTCTGACAAATTAATTTTACAGACGGCTGTGAAGTTTATAACAAAATAAATAACATATACGTATACAAATCCAATTGGAATTTTTGAATATGTTATATGTATTAGTAATCAGACTGTTAAAATTTATGGTAAAGAGAGAAAAATATACAAAAATGATAAGAGATAGGAACAGAAAATATAAATTAATTCGAAATGGAAACGAAATAGTTAAACTAAGAAAACTAATTCAATTACCAAAAAAAAATTAAATTAAAAAATTTAAATAAAATATGGTCAAATAATCCTTAAAAATTAAAAGTTATTAATTCTGGTGATTGTACCGTTTCCCAACTTAACGTAGCTAAAGTACCACACACATCTGATTTTTCCAGATAGAAAGGAATACTAGCATTTAAAGTAACGTATTATAATACGTAATAATACGTAGTATTATCGGTCGAAGTTTCGTGCCGGGCGTTCGTACCTACTTCACATTTTGTGATATATTCAAGTCAAAATATAAGTTAGTGTTCCCCTCTGTTGGGAAATGTGAATTGGCACATTGGGTACATTCAGTGATAGGCACTTTACATGTAAAAACCGTTATTTACATGTTTATGTAAATAACGTAAATTACAGTAAAAAACGTACAATTTACATAAAATATGTAAAAAACGTGAAAACTGAAAAATAACTGGAAATAGTGTATAAATGTAACAAATATTTGTGTATAAGGGTTATACGCATCATAAATATCAATCAATCCGTTCATTTTAACGGTCAATCATAATTATTTTAGACTTTTAGTTATCTACAAATTCTAGACAAAGTTCATTTATGTATCTACACTGCCATCTGTGTTCAAATTTAAAATACAGATATTACCAACTTACGTTTTTTTATCAAAACGATATCAAAAATTTTTGACATATTAATTTGTTTTATTTGTAACGTTACATAGTCAATTTTTACAATAATTAAATTATTAGTTATTAAAGCGCCCTTGTCATGAAAAAGTCGTTATTTACATTACGTAATGTAAAAAATAACTTGTGTAATTTACATGTAAATAACTGTGTAAACAACATCGTGTTATTTACACGCCGAACACTGGGTTTATTAGGCATGTATAAATCAATTGTATATAGTGGCGTTCTGGTAAAATCTCTTGGGTGTCTTGTTAATGGCCAATTAGGAAGACACTCGTCGAACCTCACATTTTATCATATATTCAAGTAAAAATAAATGTTAGTGTTCCCCTCCGTTGGGAAATTTAAAGTAGCACATGGGGTACATTAGGCATGTATAAATCAATTGTATATAATGGCGTTCTGGTAAAATCTCTTGGGTGTCTTGTTAATGGCCGATTAAGAAATCACTCATCAAACGTAACATTTTGCCATATGTTCATGTAATCATGATTTAAGTTATTTTATGTTTATTATTTTATTTGTCATTTTATTATCGGTCTTTTTTATTTAAATATTTTTGTTAATTATTAGAAATTTAATTTTGGTTAATTGTATTATTTTCACTCAAAATTCTCATTAGAAAATATTTACAGTGTATTTACTAACGCAAACAAATTTTTTGTTATTTGTTAAATACTTCACACCAGTTTCTGCAGGTGGTTAATATCTCCTTGTCATGTTCTTTTTGATGTTTTACTTGGGTCTAATTTGATTGTTCATGTATAAGATTTGCAGTTGATGCAAAAGGCGAAAAAATTAAACTAATCGACACAGCATTATAATTTTTCAAATTTTGACGTACCATTTGTAAAACTTTGGGTTTTATTTTAATAATTCATGTTTAACAACTTTTTTGTCAACCCTACTAAACATTTCATAATGTCATAATGTCAACAATGTGGGAGTGCTTCTCCATAAACTTTAAAATAACCAATGTCGTAATCCGGTTGTGATTCTGTGGAATGCAAGAATCGGACCAAAGTATTATTTTGAGAAGCGTAAGATAATCAGTAAAAAATTTTTCCAATATTTTTATTAATGATGATGCCAAGTCGTTGCCTGTTCTTGCATTCATAACTTCATGCCATATCGCGCAATATGTAATTTTATTTAAACTGGAGTGCGCCGGTAAGTTATATACAGAAAACTTGCGCTTGTACAAGATATTATACACTTCACCCGAGGTAAGCTGAACACGTTTTGTAGATCATAGCAGATAACTGTCGTTAGGGGATCTGTTAAATTGCGATCGGCGTTGCTATTTACTTTTGCTATCTGATGGTTATCTTGATGTAACTCAAAATTTTGATTTTCCGATGGAGAAGAATTTGTGATGAGAATGAATGCAGCACACTGGTCTTTTTTTTGGTTTAAAAATTGACAAATTAAATTCTCCGTTGAAAACTTTTTGTAAATGTTCAGTTTTACTGGGTCGTTTGTATCATTCATAAACAATGAGTCCATAATTCTAATTATTGTCAGTCTAGTTTCTAAATATTGCATTGTCTTCTTGAATTACCATTTTAGTACCTTGACGTCCCTTTGGTACTTTCCGAGTAAATTTAGAAAACAATTCTAATCTATCACTGGCCGTGAAACTCCTTTTTATGCATTTTCTGTCGATTTTTTTCATTAAAATTTTCGTTGCATTTAAAACTACAATCATCGGTACATCCATCAATTAAACAACGAGGTCGTCTTAAACGACCTTTTGCATCTTCATATTCATTTCCTTCGTTTCGCAAACGTTTGCTTATATTTTTTTCCATTTAAACGCATTCCGTTCTTTATTACGGCATAATTGAGATTGCATCAGGTTGGACGGCATTACGAGCGAAACTGGCTCACTTAACAACGGTGCTTCGAACCACTTCATTCGACTTATGGCGGCGAACCACCTTGGCTTGAGTTTATAATTGGTACAATGAATTAAAACGCGAACGAGGTTCACTTCAAAGACGAGCTTGATTGAACGAAATTGATTGATTAGGCTGAAAAATTTATTGGAAGTGCTGACTGAAAAAGTCAACCAACTGCTTAAGGGTGTTACACATCGAATAGAACCAACAAAAGTTGTGTGAGCTTGACGTATCGTAAAGCAAATGGTGACGTTTTCTCCACGAAAAATCAGTTATGTTACAACTGTGGCTCGTAAAAATCAAAAGACAATAAATTCAACTTACGTTATACTTCCAATTGGTTGCCCAATATTTTCCACAAATTGAGAGAATGCAACCCAAAACGATGAATAATTTTGCATCACGATAATGCGAGCTACACATAATATCAAACAAGCGAGTATTTGAGTAATCGATGGGTCATTTGCTCTACAACCCCAACATCTTCTTATTCACAACAATCACAGATAAGATACATAGACAAGCATCTAACGGAGCGATTAATGCCATCAAAAAGCATGTTTTAGAGCTATCAACTGTAGACTGACAAAAAAGTTTCGATAAATGGTTCGTATGCAAAAGTGTTTTAATCTCAACCTTCAAAGCACTGAGCTATTTTAAGAACTTTTTTGGAGTTTAACCGGGAGAAATAAGTGACTCCCGGTGACCCCATTTTTTGCTCCCGGTAAGGATTTGGTTTATTATTTTCTTATCATTGTTCCATATAGCTTTTAACCAATTTTAGCCAAACGGATAGTAGGAACTGTTTTCTGCGTGATGGGTTCGAAATTTGCCATTGTGGATTGTTTTGCATAGAGATAATGAATGCGTTCAGTCCAGCCATATACAAGATGTTTTTGAATATTCTGTATTGTCAGCGAGCATTTCAACTATCACACGAATTTTCTTTAATCAGTTTATGGCTGTTATTAACCCCTCCTTTACTCATAGTGTAGTCCATTATCATGATTTGTTAAGAATGAGCATGCAGCATCTGCGTGTTGCAATGACAACAAATGTATCATCCAATTTTTTTAAGGAATATATGATACCCTAATAATGGATTTTCAAAAAGCAAATATTGAAGAATGCTCTGGTCGGTTTTTGAATACTTTCCAGTCATTTGGCGTATCCGTTTTATTTTTTCTTACTATTCCAAGGAGTTGTAAATTTTTACTGAGAAAAAACTAGAGAAAAGTCGTGAAAAAAATCAGTGGTTAAGCCTGTGCCTGATCCAAATAGAGGTTCAGCCAAATCCTTCACCGTGCGCCTTTAACGTATAAATCTGCAAATATAAATATAAAATTTTGACATTAGATGTTGCCCAAATCTTTATGCAATATTTCCGTGGTTTTGATTTAACCGCCCAGGTGGCTCAGTGGTTAATGCTGGGGCAGTTGGAACGGGAGGTACTGGGTTCGAATCCCGATAGGGGCAGGATGCAAAAGGAATTTTTCACCATCTGATTGAACACATCTTTTACTCCTTGTTGGAGTGCAGCAACTCATGGGCCGACCCATCTACCATGTCAGTACTACAGGCTAGCATGGAGCTATGCAATGCGCAGATGGTTCTATATATATCGGACCTATATCCATACGTTCTTGGTTTGGCCATTAAAGGAGTAAAGTAGGATGCAAACAAGTAAATCGCTAAAGAGTTGGGAGAGCCTTGAATGGGTATATTCCACGAAATGTTACCAATTATTCATCAATCGTCTACTTCACCAAAAATTATAAATGAGTTTCGGCAATTATTTACAAACATATCCCAGATTTATTTAATGGCAGTAAGTTTGTCTGACTGTCGTCTCGTACTTCTGGTACTTTTGCCGTCAAATCGAAGCTATCGGGTTACTGCAACAAACCTGTGGCGAGACGTGGCTGGAATGAAAATATTTCTTCGAATAGATTCATTAGCCGTCCACATTTCCTTTAAATTTTCTTTTCTACTGTGAAGAGCTCTAGATCTTAGAAATACTCAAAAATAAAGAAGGACTTATCAGAAAATCTTCCATTGTATCGATCAAAAACTAAATTTATACTTTCAATCAAATAAAAATTTGATATTATAAGTTCAAAAATATTCCTTATAGTGGATTTTTATTTTTTATATTATAAATATATTTCGGCAATCAAGTTGCCATCTTCAGTATTTATCATGAACTCTTACTATCATGAGTTCATGATAAATACTGAAGATGGCAACTTGATTGCCGAAATATATTTATAATATAAAAAATAAAAATCCACTATAAGGAATATTTTTGAACTTATAATATCAAATTTTTATTTGATTGAATTTAAAAGTGGAATAAGTCACACATTAGAGAAATTCTTAATATGAATTTCAACAATTTAAATTTATACACCCGACCACCGGTTCAAAATATTTCTTTTCAATCGCCGCGTCTTTGGAAACGGTGAAGTGGAACAAGCCCGACCTGACTTTGCAACATCCTGATCAAAATGCTCAGAATTAATTATCTCACAGGCCAACAATGTTAGTTGGCAAAACATAATCAGATTTCTCATTTCCTATTTCGATTTCGTCATCTCATTCTGAGTATTTTGGAGCAAGTACGAGTTCTGGGTCACTATCACAGTCGCTTCTAAATCATATTGTCCTTGATGGACAATTCAGTTTCACTGTCAGACATGGAATGAAAATACTCAACCGCATCTTCTTTACTCAAATATTCATCTCGAGATGCCATTTTTACTGGAAACAAAAAATAAAAAATAATACGGAGATGCATAAGTCTCCCGAACGAAAAATTCACCTTTTTGTAATAAACTACGCAGTAAAAGGACACAATTTGTACCACACTCAACGAAGTGTAGTAAATGAATGAATTAGACGAATGGAAAGCTAATACTAAAAATATTAGCGATATATGTAGGAGAAACGCATTTATAAGGGACCTAAATTACCGCGTTTGGAGCTTTAAAGTTTTACCTCTCAAGCATCAAGGTATTTTAAAGGCATCAAGCAATTTTTAAAAAACTTTTATTGCTGCTCTCGTATATATATATATATATATATATATATATATATATATATATATATATATATATATATATATATATATATATATATATATATATATATATATATATATATAATTATATACTCGTATATCATGCAAATATTTGGTAAAACATTCGATGTCGCACATAATAACTCTCCCATTCTGTCTCTACGAGTACTGTGTGTAATATACATTATTCACCTCAACCAAACAGAAAAATTGTTAAACGAAACAGCTGTGCAACTATCGATTAGTTTGGAACTGTTGTCATTTGCAACCAGACTACAATTTATCTATTATTATAAACATATACCATTTTTAATTTTAATTTTTTATTTTTAGTTTTATTTAAAAAAAAATACTGATATGGAAAAAATGTAACTACTGTAGCTGAACGTACTATCCCAAGCATCCATATATCTATCTGGAATATAGTTTTTTTTTTCTATATAGTTTATATCTTAACTAAAAAGTTCAGTTTAATAAATAGTTTTTGGAATATCGATCTCCTAGGAGTCTATTAAAACTACCTCCCTAATTTTTAAATGTACAAATTACAATTTATGTGATTACTTTTGGTGTCTGTCGTATACTTGTATAGGTTTTCTATTAAACTTTTAACTATGGTCAAAAAGCTTTTTTGGAGTCTTGATAAAAAATTATCGTGTTGCAATCCATAATGTTTCTATAATGTTGTTTGTTTTATTGGATTACCACCACTTTAGTACATGGTTACTTTAATCAACAAACATAAGCACCCCAAGTCTGCGTGTAGACTTACGTTCTGTAGCTGGCTATTATTTATAGATGTGGGTCTCAATCAACGTCAACCCTTGCCCAATATATCTCAAAAGTTGTAAAAACAAGTTGGTTGTGATCAACTATATGAGCTGATGAAACTGATTGATCTAATTTGAATAATAAAGATTTGTGACAAGTACCATGGAACGAGCAGAAGAGTTAGCAAACTAATACGAGTGACTCAAGACGCAGCCATTCCTTTTCGGTCTTATGTATTAGACCATATTCATAAGGAAAGAAAAAAGGAGTTTCGTAAAGTCAATAAAGACGTTGAATAGCGTTTTAAAGCAATATTTAAGTGCTCCGTTCAGGTGACAAACAGAGGTTTAAATATGACACTATAAAAGTATCTAGCATTCAAAGTATACAGAAATCGTTCAAAGCTATTGTGTTCTGTTTTAAACTTTTTTTGGCAGAACTTTCCGACCTCGAAGTGTTACCATTCTGACGCTACTTTAGCATCCAAACAGTGAGCTTATTTTTGACGAACGTTTGGCCGAGTATAGCAACCTGCCATTGGCAAACTGCAGGTTTTGTTATTTTCCATTAAAAAAATTAATACAGGATTCAATAACCCCCCGGCTGTTTTATGTGGTCTTTTCTACATAGGAGGACGTTTGACGCCTTACTTTTCGACGATAATCTTATTTTCATCCCACCACATTCAGACATCGTGGTGAGCCGTTCAAACTGATTTGATACTTTTATCCACTAGCACATTTTTTGTTAAATTTAAAACTATTTTAACGACAGATGAAGATTTGAACCATGTGATAAAGTCTTACTTAGATACAGAAACGATATTGGGGATGGGTGAATATAGTTCGAAGCCTCACTTATATTTACAATCAAAATATTTATTTACAGTCATATTCACTTAAGGAGTTTACCTATCGAGGCACTTGCCAGTTGCCACATACTGCCACTGTTGGAAAATCATATTGATTCAAGCTAAGACAATCAATTTGTTTCACAAGTAAGTGAGCTTTTGATTTTTATATTTCGGCGAGCGTTGATTACTTAAGACGATGAGCTTTAAGAAACTATTGCTGTAACTAGCCCAATAGCATTTCGAAATAATACTGAGCTTTTGGTTATCACAAGTTATTTATAGAAGTGAAGACTTTTAATTACTGGAAGACCACAATCGGTTTAATCACTATAATTTTAATTTGTAGCATTTGAAAATTATCATAATAAATTTGATTTGATGTAACGAATTTCTCACCTCAATTACTTCAGTTCACTGTGCTAATGTACTTGAAATCATGTTTATTTTCAAACTAATTTTTCCATACATTAAACCAATTGAAATATATTCGGTTAATATTCAGTAATAGATCGTCAACCGTTGAAAGGTTTTATATTAAAAGCTCTGCCCATTATGTCATTTCATCTCATACATTTAACAGTGTCAAGACACCCGAAATCATGATATTTATTACACTGATTGTACCAGACATTTAACCAATGGAGATATGTTCAGTTAATATTCAGAAATAGATTGTCGACCGTTGAATGCAGATGCATAGCATTTATGTAAAAGCTCTGCACATTATCTCATCTCATTTCTTTCAGTTCATTCTGCTTAGACACCCGAAATCATGTTATGTATTACACTGATTTTACCATACATTTAACCAATGGGAACATATTCAGTAATATATTGTCTAAATTTAAAACCAGATGTATCAGTTTCATATAAAACCTCTGCTAATTATCTGATCGCATCATACTGATGAAATGAGATAAATTTTTTAGATCCAGACATTTAACCAATAGAAATATATCAAGTAATATACCGTTGACTTTTCAAAACAGATGTACAGCTTTTATATCAAAAGCTCTGCATGTTATCTCATCTGTAGAAGATAGGACATGACAGATTTCAAATCGATTAAATTAGACCTTTAACCAATGAAAATATATTCAGTAACCAGAAATCTGCACATTATCTAGAAGCTCTGCACATTATCTCATCTCTGTTCGTTGTGCCAAGACACCCGAAATAATGTCAATTATCAATTTGATTGTACAAACTATTTAACCAATTGAAATATATTTGGTTCATATCCAGTAATAGACCGTCGGCCCTTAGATGCAAAAAGGATTAAAATAAAAGCTCTTCACATTATTTCATCTGAGTTCTTTCAGTTCACTGTGCCAAGTCACCCAAAATCATGTTAATTTTCAAACTGATTGTACCAGACATAAGACCAATATAAATATATCCAGTATTATATCGTCGACTTTAAAAGCAGATGTTAAGTTTTTATATTAAAAGCTCTGCATATTTACTCATCTCATTTTATTCTGTATTCTGTGCGAAGATACTAGAAATCATGACAGATTTCAAACCGATTAAATCAGACCAGATAAAAAGCCAGATGTAATGGTATTATATAAAAGCTCAACACATATTACCACTCAGTTTACTAGGCCGAGACACCCGAAATCAAGATAATTATTAATCTTAATGTACAAAACATTTAACCAATAGAACCATATTCAGTTAATATCCCGTAATAGACTGTCGACCGTTGGATGCAGATGCATAGAATTAAAATAAAAGCTTTGCACATGATTTCATCTCAGTTATTTTAGTTTATTTTGCCAAGGCACCTGAAATTATGTTAATTTTCAAACTGACTGTACCAGACATATAACCAATGGAAGTATATGCAGTTAGGATTCAGTAAAAAATCGTCAACCAACGAAAGCACATGCAAAGCATTAATATAAAAGCTCTGCACATTATCTCATCTCATTTTTTTCAGTTCATTGTGATAAGACATCCGAAATAATGTTATTTATTACACTTATTTTACCATACATTCAACCAATGGAAACATATTCAGTAATATACTGTCAAAATTAACAACCAGATGTATCAGTTTTCTATAAAAGCTCTCCCCATTATCTCATCTCATGAAACTGATAAAATGAGATAAGCTTTTAAAAACCAGACATTTAACCAATATAAATATATCGTGTAATAAATCGTCGAATTTTCAAAAAAAAAGTATAGCTTTTATATCAAAAGCTCTGCATATTATCTCAGTTTCTTCTGTGCTCCGTGCCACGATACCTGAAATCATGACAGATTTCAAACCGATTAAATCAGACATTTAACCAATGGAAATATATTCAGTATATAAAAGCTCAATGCATTGACCAGTGCCTTATATAAAAGCTCACTGCATTTCAGTTCACTGTGCCAAGACACCTGAAATCATATTAATGATTAATCTGAATATACAAAACATTTAACCAAAAGAAACATATTAAGTTAATATTTAGTAACTGACCGTCGACCGTTGGATGCAGATGCATAGAATTAAAATTAAAGCTCTACACATTATTTCATCTCGGTTTTTTTGCCAAGACACCTGAAGTTATGTTATTTTTCAAACTGATTGTACCAGACATTTAACCAATTGAAATATATTCAGTAATTTATCGCCCACTTTTAAAAGCTGATGTACAGCTTTTATATTAAAAGCTCTGCATATTACCTCATCTCAGTTTCTTCTGTGCTATATGCCAAGATACCTGAAATCATGACAGGTTTCAAACCGATTACATCAGAAATTTAACCATTGGAAATATATTCAGTATCAAGATGTAAAGGTTTAATATAAAAGCTCAACACATTAACACTCAGTTTACTGTGCCAAGACACCCGAAATCATGTTAATTATTAATACGAATGTACCAGACATTTAAAGAATGGAAATATATTTGTTTTATATCCAGTAATAGACTTTCTGCCTTAAGATACAAATAGGATTAAAAAAAACTGTGCACATTATTTCATCTCAATTCTGTTAGTCCACTTTGCCAAGACTCCCGAAATGGTGTGAATTTTCAAACTGATTATATCAGACATATAACCAATGCAAGTATATGCAATTAGTATTAAGTAAAAAATCGTCAACCATTGAAAGCACAAGCATAGCACATTATCTCATCTCATTTTTTCAGTTCATTGTGATAAGACATCCAAAAAAATGTTATTTATTGCACTGATTTTACCATACATTCAACCAATGGAAACATATTCAGTAATATACTGTCGAAATTTAGAACCAGATGTATCAGTTTTCTATAAAAGCTCTTGTAACGAAATTGCGAGGGACATTAGAAAAAAAAACAATTTTCTGGTTAATGCCCATCGTTACTGAAATATTTATTCAGCCTTTCAGAGCTTCGGGTGGTTTTTGGTTTGCCGGCTAAAGCTCAGGGATTGGGGTGGGGTTTCCGAAGATGAAAGACCGCTAGTTAAACCACATGGGACGAAGAAAGAAAAGGAAGGAACTGACAGGAGCAGAACAGGAATACTCACCTATAGCAGCATATCAAATCACCCTATACCTCGTCCTTCACACTATTTACTTCATAATCACTACACTTTTAAATACACTTTTAAATAAATGAATTTCGAACTACAAATAGTAGATAAACCATTCAAATCGAATTCATAAAAGAAAATCCCAAAATTTAGAAAATGAAAACAAAGAAATTACCATTGGACCGAATTTATTAATAAATAAACTCAAAAATTAGAGAAATTCAAAAAAAAACTTTTACATAATATAATAATTTTGGCTCAAAATAAAATTAATACTAATAAACCTTAACTTAAACCCAACACCATATTTTTCCCCAAAAAGATATATTTGTATAGAAAAAAAATTTAATTATATATAAAAAAAAACTTAACTAAAAAACGTGGTTGCAGCGCTGTTGTATTATTTTAATTCAATTTATTTTAATTTGTATTATTTTAATTTATCAGTCTCTCAATTTTTTTTTTAATTTGTGCACAAATATATGTTGTATATTATTATTTATTTATTTAGATTTTTGTTTTTGATTTATTAATGTTTTTAAAGTTGTATTAGAATAAATACTCATGACACCAACTGTACTTATTATAAAATTTTCTTGAACTACTGTACTTATCGATATTCATTCATGATATTTATTTTGTTTCTCTTTAATTTATTTTTCACATATTAGTACTTGACTCACCAAGCACGCGGTTTTTCTATAACAACATGATCAATTCAAAGTTTCACAGTTTTACATTTTTTTCTTGTTTATTTTTTTTCTTTTTATATATTTTTTTTTTCTAGGTTCACTATTATATATTGGTTTTTTTTTTTTTATACTTAACATATTAACATATTAACTAGTTAACATTTTTTTTTCTTAGCATAAATTTTAAGTTTCTTTTTCATTCTCTTAATAAACTTTATAATGTACTATTTTTTGATACATTTTTTTTTTGTTTGAGTTTTTTAAATTTTAAAGTCCATCACAATCCAATAAGGAACATAACAAAATAAATGAAAATATGAATACATACTATATATATTACATTTACGACTCGATTTGTGTATTTCTGCCAAAAAATAATTTTTACTGACCCCCGCGTGACCGAAAATTCGTGTATTTATAAGAGAAAATAAAATTAAGGGGAAAAGCTAGATTTACGATCAACCAATATAATCGATCCACGTCGAACTTTTACCTTAGTACTAAAAAAATTGCATGCCAGGGATTTCAAAACTTTCTAATTTATTATTATTATTTAAAATTTTTTTCCTATATTTATTTTTCACCGAGCAATTTGTTACACTCTGCTCATTATCTCATCTCATGAAACTAATAACATGAGTATAGCTTTTATATTAAAAGCTCTGCATTTATCCCATCTCAGTTTCTTCTGTACTCCGTGCCAAGATACCTGAAATAATGACAGGTTTCAAACCGATTACATCAGAAATTTAACCAATGGAAATATATTCAGTATCAAGATGTAAAGGTTCCATATGAAAGCTCAACACATTAACACTCAGTTTAGTGTGCCACGACTTCCGAAATCAATTATCAAACTGATTGTACCAGACGTTTAAAGAATGGAAATATATTCAGTTAATATTCAGTAATAGATCGTTGCAAAGGATGAATATAGGTTTTATATAAAAGCTCTGCACATGTAATTGTTCTTAAAAGTTAATGTAGCTTATTTAATGTTATAACATATTATCCTGCAATTAAAATATTGCATATATAATCAACTAAAAAATGTAACGCATATAATATGGGGACAGTACGTCCACTTATTTTATGTTGTATCTCAATTAATTTATACTTCTCGGTAGTATTTACGAATATTTCCACGAATCATTAAATTATTTCGAGCCGCCACATTCATCCAGCTTGAGTTTCGTTATGAAATAAATTTATAAAATATAAATCCGTATTAAAAATCGAATTTAACGCAAAATACTGTACAAAAAGCTGGATTTAAAATTAAAAGCGTTTTATTACTAATAATACTTTTTTTTTATTCAGAGTAGATTCCGATTTCGCTGTGCTTTTTTTTTATATTCGATCGGAGTTTTTTTTTATAATTATTTTCCGAAACATAAAATTAAATAGCTTTATATATAGTTACAGTGTATATTTATATAAAAACAGACATTTTATCGGTAAAGCTTTTTTGCGATAGAAACACACCCACTATATGTATATGTATGCCGAAAAAGCTCAGATCCATGAATTTCTATACCCAGTGAACATTGATTTAATGAGTTGTATCAAATTTGGATACGTAAATTATTGATTTTAGGTTTATAATGTATACGTGTATTCGTGTACATGTATATGTGTATGTGCATATACTTTGATATTGATTTTCTGTTGTGATAACACCGTCGAATTATGTTTTATATATATGTTGTAGAGGTATGTATGTGTCTATATACACCGTGACTTACCCATTAGAAATGATTGAACGAACGATTGGAGTTGATGGATCTTAATTTGTTTTGTGTGTGTGTGTGTGTGTGTGTGTGTGGGACTGATTTAATGCTTCACAGAAATTTATAAGTGGTGACAATTTTGCTCCTTTCGAAGAACAATCGACAATGATGGGTGACAAAAACATTTTTGGGTTCAAAATTTTTTTTTGACGGATTTAAATGAAAAAATCGTAGTCCCACACATTTATTTAGTTTATTTTACATATTTTATACATTTTAGCGAGAATAAAAATGAAATTTTAATTAAAAATTTATAATTAATCTTGTTAGTTTTATTGGTTTAGTTAAAAATTTAAACTATAAAATTTATTCGTTTTATGAAAAGAGCATACAGTACAGAAGAAGCAACCTAATCCAAAATAAATATATATACTCGTTCAAAATTTCGACCATAAACCACTTATAACAGACAACGGTGTAAGGAAAAGCACTAGGAGTGTTGCAATTTGATGGGGTCTAGAAAGCTTTTAATATAATTTATAACTATATGATTGGAGGAAAGTCTGTCAGGATGCATCACCTTAATATTTGATCGAGATCGATATATTCGTTAAGCTTTATCCTCAGTTAGTAGTATGCTTTCCTTCGGTGCTTGAATCTAACTTTCATGATTATCAAAAAGTAATACACGTATGTAAAGAGTAAAACTTTTAAGAGGCCACGTCGGTTAACAAGGGAATCCTGTCGATCGAAATGTTGGAAGCTTTTCTTGAAAATTACAACAGTCAAATCCAGTCACTTTGAAACCAGTATAAACCTGTTATCCTAAATTTGTCTGCGTTTACATATTGCGATACGGAAAAAGTCGACTTAGAGGTTTTTCTGAGACTTTTGAACGTTGTCTAAACAATGATTCGATTTTCCAACAAGGCTCAAGTCTTTTACATGTGAGATACACAGCATTTTCCCTTTCTAACTTTGACTGTATAAACTGCTTGAATTAAGCGCGATATTTGTTTGGAGCATCGGCTCAACTGTTAACAATGAATGTCTGCTCCATGGGTTGTATTCCTAGACCAATCTGTTGATGAATTGTCATTTTATAAAATGGACTGTGGGGTATCGGGACCAGTATTGAAATCAGGTTTAGTCATTATATGCACTTTATTAGGTTCATCCTCAATCTATAATTTTTGAACAGTGTGCTTGACAGTCCATAATGTTGTAATAACTTCCTAGTAGATCTCAAACATTGTGTTCTCAATCTTCGAAGTAGAAGTGTAGACTAGCCAACAACGTTCTATTATTCTATATTTATATTTTTCCTGAAATTGTTCCTGAAAATCAAGGAAGAGTCTTTGAAACGGCTTAGTAGACTCATATTACTTCACTTAGCACTATATTATTTCCGAAATAGTTTTACTGCAGGATGTTTTTTTTTTTTTCGGTTTTTACACGCCATTATTGGCCCGTACCGTGTCAACAATTTGACTCCATCGGTTTTGATCACGAGTCAGCTCTTTAAACCGTTGAAGGCAGTTTGAAGATGCCAGATCGCTCTCTACGCCGTGGAGCCATCGTCGCCGACAGCGACCTCTTCGCCTACCGAAAGGCGGTTCTCCCTTAAAGTTCCGCTGTATCATTCGTTTCGGATCAGCACGCAGAACGTGTCCGAGCCAGCGTACTCACTGTCCTTTAATTTCATGCACGATATCAGGAATTTGCATTAAATTCCTGATCTCGTGATTGAAAAGAACTCGGTAAGTGCCATCGACGTCGCGTTTTGGACCATATATCAAACGCATGATTCTTCTCTCGAATGATAGAACCCATCTTTCGTACTCATCCGTCAAGGCCCAATTCTCACATCCATACATGACAACGGGTGTGATCAACACTCTGTACAGTTGCAGCTTATCTGTATTTGCAAGATATTTTGATTTCAACAGTGGACGTAGAGGATACAAAACCCCATGGCCAGCAGCAAGGTGGACCTTGATATCCTCGCCCACACTATTATCGTGAGTGATGAGAGATCCAAGATACTTGAATCTCATCACTCCTTCAAACGTGTGGTTGCCACTACTGAAATCACTTGCGTCTTGGTCTCGAAAACCCGAGATTAGATATTTGGTTTTTGACTCGTTGATTTTGAGACCAACGGAAGCTGAACACTGTTCCAGTGGATCAAGTATCTCTTTCACTCCGTTGCCATTTAAACCAATCACACAGATATCATCTGCATAAGCAAGAAGTTGATTGGATTGTCGGAATAAGATGTTGTCCTGAGGTGTTTCAATTTTACGAAGGATGTATTCCAACATGAGATTAAAAAGTATCGGGGACAGCGCATCTCCTTGTCGAACACCGGAATTGATTGCAAAAGTTCTCGATAGTTTGTTCTCAACTTTAACACAGCATTGTGACTGCGTTCTGTCATTTTACAGAGATGTACATATTTTTGTGGTATTCCTAAATATTCAAGCGCATACCATAATCTCTCTCGATTGATCGAGTCGTAGGCTTGCTTGAAATCCAGGAATACCCGGTGTACATAGCGAGATGTTTCGTAGTACTTGGAAAAGAATCATCCGTAGCGAAAAAACTTGATCAGTGACTGACCGATTTGGACGGAATCCTCCTTGGTAGTCACCGACAATTTCCTCCGCTAGAGGAGTAATTCTTCCCAAGATAATGTATGACAGTAACTTATATGCTGTGCAAAGGAGAGCTATACCGCGATAATTCTCACATTTTAAGCGATCACCCTTCTTGAAATGTGCTAAAGTAGAAGATACATGAGTTCATTCATGGAAACTAGGAATCAGGAATATCAGTGTCAACATAATGGATGCTATGTGAAAGTGATTAAGGGTTGGTCTACGTTCACTTACTTTTATCTGTATCAAAAATGGAAGGCTTCACTACTTGGCCACTAATAACTTCACTACTTGGCCATCCCCAAAAAGAAAGTCATCCATAGTAGGATGGATTTTATGGTTTTTCAATTCTGGTCGGTAATCAAGTTTCTTACATTTCTGATGCTCTGGGAGAGTAAATAAAATGAAATCATTCAGCTGATTTAGTGTTGAGTGGAACATTAAATCAGCGACTTCTGACCATGGTAAAGCTATAGTATAAATATTCGTTAAAAGTCTGTTTATAGAATAATAAGTTTGATAAAGAATGTTGTTTATTAAAAAACATAAACTTTAGTGAAGCACAAACACGCCAAGACTTGTATCTTATTCGGACAATCCAATCAATGTTCTGCTTATGAAGATAATAATTTTATGAATGAATTAAATGTCAAAGGAGCAGAAAGCTTCACTTTATCACGGATAGGTTGAAATTGCGCAGATTGTTTACAAGACTTGTTCTCATTTATAAATGAGAAAACTGGACCATGATGTATGAGTATAGAGGTGCACAAGCATGTAATGAATTTTCCAATAGTGAGGTCGATGGAATATAATCAGTTCTTATTAATCCCGAAATCAAGAGTTTAATCAAATTCATCGGTACTACGCTTGGAAAATTGAGGTACAGTAAGTACGATGAACTGATTACGTCCTTAGAGTGGATCCTATAGTGATTCTGAAGAAGGATCCCACTTTTGGTGCGCCACCAGAATTTGCTGTAGGTGACAATTGCTTTATTGTGTTGAGATCGATCTCGAATATTCTGACGGTTAACAATAGTATAATTGTTGGATTGTGATTGAAACATAACGAGTCTGATTGTTATCACTGCATATAGGCCAGTAATAGTCTGCAATCAGGGTTACCTATGAGATGATATGTTTAAATTATTCGAACCGTCAGATAAAGATATGAGACTGACCGATAAAATATAAGATAAAAAAGTCTAAGTGACATTAAAGCGATTGCAGCTCAATAGAAAATGGCCATGGTTGTACTAGTTGTGGATCTATTAACGTAGTTATATTCATCGAACACAGCGTATACGCGTTAGGTCACGTTATTGCTAGTCAACCGTCACTTGAAATTTCATTAAAAGTACAAATTTGCTAGTTTGGTTACGTTGGTACGAGAGTTCATGCCTTTATAAATGTGACTTCTGATCAGGAATAAGCGAGGTTGACTATACAACATGTATTCCACGCGGTTGAATGCAACACAAACTTTGTCAATGGTATACATGCCATGATAATCTGTCTGTTGTGATTAAAATTTATTAGAACCTCAACCGTAACACTATTCATTTTGAGAGTGAAAATGATAACAAAATACACAATTCTAAACGTTCACTTTTTCACCAAACTACAAATGCACAAGTCAAACTTCACACATATTCACAACATTCAAACCAATTTACAAAATTCTCTCATCAGGTATGATAACATCCATTAGCATAGCATTAATTAGAACGGTCAACGTTACCTACTTTATTGCTTTATTGCTAACGAGATAGCGTCTTAGTTAAAGTTCTGTCGATCTGTTTGTCTGACTTAATCTTTACAATATGTTTTTGGTGCTCAAAGAACTCCTAACGGTTCACTTATTTATGTCCTTTTTTATGCCATTGTACATAATCAAATCGAGGATGTATGTCCTAATCCATCAGGAGGTCATAGATGTGTCCATTCACACCACCGATCGTAATCTGATGGTGTAAATATCGTTTTTCATCCTGTCCCTGTCGGGATTCCAACCCCGTACCTCCCAATCCAATTGCCGCATTTTTAACTACTGCGCCATTTGGTAAAAATTTAGATGGACCAAGTGTAGAGACTATGTGCCCCAACATTTTTACACAATACTCGGAAATCTTAGAGTTGGACCATTGGTAAAAAAGGCTGGGGGGTTCTACTTCAAAGTAGTCGATAAATGAATCAAGTCAATTCCATAAAAAAATACTCATCATAAAATAATTAAGATGATGTAATGGGCTCTGTGCACAATGTCAAATTCGTGATAAATGACTTTAATTCTAGACCTGTTTAGAGTGCATCAAGGGGCAAGTACATTCGTCAGTCCTAAAAACATTCATTTGAAAATATGAACAATGTGTTAATTTCAAAAGGGAAGGACTCGAGTTGTGCAAAACGTGGAATCATTTCGGTCTTTAACAATATTCGCAGGCAGTTATCATAATCTGAACCGCCTAAGTGGCCCAGTGTTAAAAGCTGTGGCAGTAGGAGCGGGAGGTATTGGGTTCGAATCCCGATAGGGGCACGATGCAAAAAATAAAATTATGCCTTAAGACTGAAAGCGCGTTATGACACCTCGAGATGTGAACTAGGTTCTTCTAAATGTCACACAAGCCTATGATTCGATCAATCGAGAGAGACTATTGCTTGAATTTTTGAACATATTAATACGTCTATCTGTGAAAATGATCGTCACAGTGAAGTGCAAATTTTGAAAAAATCTCTAGAAAGTATTTTAAATTGAAGTTTTGGTGTTCGACAAGGAGATGTGCTGTCCACATTACTTTTTTATCACGTGTAGGAATACATTCTGGGAACAGTTTGCTGAGGCGATTTGGCATCTTTTAATTGGTTTTCAAAAATATTAAAAGCTAGCTCGATAAATTATTAAACCTTGGTCTTTCATCGAATGCAACTTCTCATTTTTCGGGATATTCATATGCGTCACTATGAATTCGGCTGAATTCTAAAAGATAAGATATCTGGACACTGACGTGCTTGTCACTTTTCGTTCAAACAAAACCAAACATACATCAAGACTATACCGTCACATATAAGCTCGGTCTATCTACTGTGTCGACGAGTAGATTAGAATAATGTTACGATACGTTGCATCTTCTTTCTGCCTTCTGATGCATTTAACCATTTGGATCATTGATCGTATTATCTTATATACTTATATAAACATAAGAACAATAACATTAGAATAACATTGATATCAAGAAAGAGGTTAACTGTACCAAAAACAAAAACCTCTCGTTTAAAACTTTAATCGCAATACAAAACAAAACGAAAGCTCATTTTCAACATGCACACAAACAGACACACGGTGAGGAAAAGAAGCAAATCTTTCAGCATATAGATATATAACGCAAAACACTGTTAATAATGTAAGGTATATATAGAGGAAAATGGGTTGATCAATAACCTTTTTCCTTTTTTTTCTCGATTAGTTTTTATGAATTTTCATTTTCAGATTTCTTTGTTATTATATATTTCTTTATTATTATACTTTTACTGTTATTATCATTCTTCTTGTTGTTTTTTTTTCAGGCTATTGTTCATGATTATATAGATATATACGAAAAATTTCGTTGCTTGATGTGTATGTATGTTGTGTGTGTGTGTATACGGAATCAATATAATAGTGAGCTTTCACCATACTTCCACATTTGTTTTATATTTTTTTATGATTTCGTTTCTTAGCAAAAATTTCAATTTACTTGTGGTATTTTCAATACAATATTCATTTTGGTACGCTTGATTAACAATTTAGTATAGTAATTTTCACTTAGCTTCCTTTTTACTTAAGCTTTTTTTTTACTTTTTCGGTTTTCTTCTTTATTTTAAATAGAAAAAGTTGAAAATCATATATTTTAATATTTTTCTTGTGTTATATTTTTAATAAATAATTTTATGAGTTTAAAAAAAAAAAAAAAAAATTAATTTGTAGGTGGTAGATGCTGCGGGAGATATACATTATATGTACCCGGAATGGTTTATATATAGGCAAGGTAGGAAAAATAAATTTTTTTATTTTAAATTAAAATTTCATTACACAAATATTTTTGCAAGGTAGCTATGTAGTCGTCAATATATAGCAATATATAAGTAGAGAGATCCGATAATGAAAGTGCGTGGCTCTCTGTATCGCATTTCTTTCTAACAATATTCATTGTTTTTCCAAAGTAATATAATCACTCTTGTCTTAAAACGAATTTAGTTAATTATATATATATATAAATATATATATATATATATATATAATATATATATAAATATATATATATATATATATATATATATATATATATATATATATATATATATATTATATATATATATATATATATATAAATATATATATATATATATATATATATATATATATATATATATATATATATATATATATATATATATATATATATATATATTTATATATATATTTATATATATATATATATTTATATATATATATATATATATATATATATATATATATATTATATATATATATATATATATATATATATATATATATATATATATATATATATATATATACTGAAACGGGGTCTGAAATAAAAATGGAAATATTAAAATCACACAAAAATAAGTAAAACAAAAGCTACTTATTGTAGTCCAGTTGGTTGGGGACATGTCGGTCCATGTATCTAATCGCCTCCTTTCTTTAGGCACTAACCTGTTAAAGATTAACAAGAAATGGCAAGTCACATACATGTTATATTGAACAAATATGATGAACACATATGTGCATTGGCCGACCGACCACACATAACATTTGAGACGTTTTACAACAAACAGTCACAGAAAACAATTATCACAATGAACGAACACTTATAACATGAACCGATTACATAAACACAAATTCACTGTAAACATAAACACAAATGACAAATCTCGACACAAATAGAAACGTCAGACAAATGTCAAATTTACATGCAAGTTTTTTTCTTCTCGATAATCAACCGTAGTTGAATTTTGTGCCACAATATAGATGGCGTAAGGAGAGCAGAGAAGATAACGTATTGCCCGATGTACAGTGAGAGGCCGAAAGTTATAAGAAGTGATGCATGTCAGCGAAAAGAAGCTTTTTTGTCTTGTTGTTGCGAGAAATACGATCGAAAACAAGAAAAGACCGAATACCATAGAGTAAG
Source organism: Tipula lateralis (assembly GCA_963932295.1). Lineage (NCBI taxonomy): Eukaryota > Metazoa > Arthropoda > Insecta > Diptera > Tipulidae > Tipula > Tipula lateralis. The sequence goes on from OZ010738.1 coordinate 163,625,421, forward strand.
GAAGCAACAAGTGTAATGACATTATAAATCAAGTGCACTCTTCACTGATCTAAATAAAGAAAAAAGGGAAAACAAGCGGTGAACCAGGTTATCAGTGGGTCTAGACGGAAGAAAACACCACACGGGTCGAAGATGGTTCGTGCCAAGAACCACATGGATCTGGAGCATATTGGCAAGTGGAACGCTGGCAATGATGGTGCCTGTCCATCGTCCCGTCGTCGAGGAACACACTTGCCAGAGAAAGATTGAGCTGTACGAGTGCGGAGAACAGTTAAGTGACATTTTTTCTTATATGTTCCCAGTGTTCAAATACAGCCCCCTTCCAATTTTTACACCCAGCCCGAATGTGTCTAGCCAACCGAACCGAGCTAGCCACATTAGTGCGTGCAGGCTGATGCCCAAAAATAATTAAATTTTCTGCTGAATTCGAAGATGGAGGAAGAGCGAGGGGAGAGGACGGCCCAAATCAACATACCGTCGTACAATTATATAACGATATATTCGGAATTACGGACAAAATTAGTTTTTATTGTTAAAAATTGATAGTGTTCCAAGCCAGATACTTAATAGCTCCCCAGAAAATATGCTTAGAGCATTGTCAAATCAAGGAAGGAAATAAAGCAAGTGGCTATGAATGAAATGGATAAAATTTTGGCCCGAATGCATAGATAAATTTCAATCTTCTTAGCCCATACATGATATTACACTGGAAGCTAAAAACGAAATGGTTGCTATTGGGCATGAGGTTGCAATGAGTGAACTACACATCATATATTTATTCAAACTCTAGAAAAATATGCTGAAGATGATATTTCTTATTAAGAAACCACCGATGAGCAACAGATAGAAAACTTTTCTCAATTATTAAATGAAAACAGTTTAACACGAAATTATAAGTCAAAAGCTTTTTTCTTATCGAAACAGGAATAGAAAATCTTTTCTGAAAATGACCCTAGTACAGGGAGAAGTGTTAGAGTCTCCAGACAAAACGAAAATGCCCTTGTTTGGGAACAGGAATTGTATCGAGAATCTACGCAAACAACAAACCGAGCATCTTTTATTGTTGAATATTTTGCTCCAAACTACGTCGACAGATCTATAATGATCAGTCTAGTTCAGACGAAACTCTAAATATTTTACGACTAATATGATAAAATTATATTTGGGAATCATACTGATATCATACAAAAACGATTAACTGTACTCGAGATAAAAAATGAGATATCCCATGCCATCAATTCTCAAATGTATAGAAGTGTATCGACCTGAAATGTTTATAGAAATTCTATCACCATATAACGGGTGGGATATTTATCGGTTTAAATTTAAACTACCGGTAATTCCGTATCTGGCAATACTTATGTCATTAATTTCAGTATATTATCTCGAAAACGGCACAATCTTTACGGTCAATGGAGACACCTATCGCACCATGATAGCCTTTTTTTGTGGCCACTCTTCATGGTATTAATGTGAACGATATTTGGTTTCAACATGATGGTGCAACGTGCCAGACACCTCATGCCACAATCGATATATTGCGTCAAACGTTTGATGGCCGTTTAGTTAGTCGATTTGGTGATGTCGATTGGCCAGCCAGAAACTGAGTTTTAACACCATTGCACTATTATCTATGGGGCGCCGTTAAAGACAATTGTTCTGTCGACAAACCAGAGGCAATTGAGCATTTGATCATCAAAAAAATCATTTCATCAATTTAAAACTTACTCTATCAAGGTAATAGCAATCTGATCTAACTTTCCAAATTGAAGACTGCAACACCTCAATAAGGAAATATTTTAAAATGAAAAAGGATAAGAACACTCTTCAGACAATAGGAATTAAGTTGGATTCGAGCTAATAAAATAAAAATTTATACCGTCAGCTTTGACATCTAAACTACCATTTCAACATCTGCTTGGACCTAGATTTTGAACATTACGCCAAAAAACCGTGGGAGGAAAAACAGGATCTAATTTATCCTGAAAAAAAATATTTTTGGCTGCCATAATCAATCTTACTACCCTATTGCGAGCTTCTTTGTAAACTTAAAAATCTCTCACTATCTCTGATTCTTTTCCATATGTACCCTAAAACTGATTGTTTCCAGAATCTCTTCAGACATCTATGGAGGATATCTAGGTTTAATTATCACTGATCTAGAGGAACACGACTGTTGAAAACGGAATTAATAAATTCATTGAAAAGCTGGATTTTAATAGAAGAATAGTCAACAGTTAAAATACTATCCCAATGAATCGAGCTACAAACTAGTGCTAAATAAGAAAGATCTGTACTAGAAAAATCCCTAAAACAAAACCGTCTAGCTCCGTGCGAGAGTAAAAATTAGAAGAGAATACTTATAGAAGTTGAAGTCACCTAAGATGAATATTTCATCATACTGACAGGTGTGATATAACTTGATAAAACTTCAATATCATGTACGGATTTTTTAAATTGTGTTTAACCAAAGCCCCCTGAATCATCAAGATCGCTTTGGTTAAACACCTTGTTATATGGGTGGGTTGTTCACAGTCCCAAATTAATATCTACGCGTATTAACAATAATACAAAAAAACCAAAATTATTAATCGGAGGTTTATGTTTACAGTTGTAAACAGTAAACATACGGTCCACCATAGCCTAGTAGGGGAACCACCCTATGTTTCCAGACTAGATAAGAAACTTTATACCCAGAGCAGAGTATATATATATATATATATATTATATATATATATATATATATATATATATATATATATATATATATATATATACATATATATATATATATATATATATATATATATATATATATATATATATACATATATATATATATATATATATATATATATATATATATATATATATATATATATAATATATACTCTGGTTTGGATATGAAGTTATCGCTTCTAGTACCATATCATGAAATTTTCCATGACCAATTCGCACATTTGCGGCGATATATTCTCGATAACTTTACGAATTCCATTTTTAAGGTCCTGAATCAATTGAGGAGCCTTGGAACCTTTTCTTTTACGAGGCCCTAGACCAAAAAGTCTAAATGTATAGTTAATCACAAGAATATGGTGTTTCGTTGCTAGTGTGGGACGTGACGCCATGTTGCTAAATAGAAGCGTCGCCCACACCACACCAATATCTCCCAATTCCAATCACCCGATTGCCAGCGTTATTTTTGAAAAAGTAAGCTTCAAAAACGCCGCCAATTAAAAAACCGCACCAAACAGTGACACATTAATGGTTTTTCAACAATCATTTTTAGATTTTCTGAGCCCTTAACGATTCTGCTTTATAACGTAGCCTCTGTCACAAAATTGGGCCTCATCACTGAAGGTGATTTTTCGATGAAAATTTGGATCATTATGATGCTTTTTAAGGACCCAATCAGCGACGATACGACGTTGATGGCAATCGACCGGCTTGAGATTTTGTGGTTAGTGAACTAAGTGAAGTCTTAAGCCTGCAGCCTTGTTTATTGAAAATATGATGTAATGTCAATTGATGAATGTTTAATAACAAAGTTCGACAAAGAATCGACAAACCTGGGTTTTTTCAACACTACGAGCTACATCTGCAATACTCTGAGATATTCTTGAGCGACGCCCACGGTTTTAACTCCTCACATTACTTACTTGTCCCAACAGCTCAAATGTTATAATAACCAAAAAATGTTTTCTTAACTCTAACTGAAAAGATGTGTAGTAAATTCTAACAATTGTAATGCGTCCTTCAAGCGTGTAGCGTATATGAATTTCAGTAATGTACTGTTTGCTTGTCAAATGTCACAAGACGGCATCTTTAAACTTTAAATATATATATATATATATATATATATATATATATATATATATATATATATATATATATATATATATATATATATATATATATATATATATATATATGTATATATATATATATATATATATATATATATATATATATATATATATATATATATATATATATATATATATATATATATATATATATATATATATATATATATATATATATATATATATATATATATATATATATAATCAGGGTGGCTGAGACCAAGTGGTACCAAATGAAAACGTAATTTTTTGAATTTTGATTATTTTTTATTGAAATTTCGTGGATTATGTTGAAAACATATTACATTTTATGAAAAACATGTAACTGCTCGATATAAACTCCTATGGCTCTGATTATTTGATTCAGTCTTATAGAAAGCGTTGCATGCTGACCGTACGTGGGCTTGCGGAATTTCATTCCATTCTCGAAGAAGAGCTGACTTCAATGCATCAACACTTTCGTATTTTTTAGTGAACACCTTACTCTCCAAAATGCACCATATGGAGAAATCCATGGGATTCAAGTCTGGTAAATATGGTGGCCATTCTTTCGATGAAATCAGCCGCGGAACACAATTTTGTAAAATTTGCTGTGTCGCTCGAGCTTTGTGTGACGGTGCCGAGTCCTGTTGGAGCATCGTTGAGGATCTTTTGGCGGTACATCTCTTGGTTTACATTGACTCCATGTTCAATGAAAACCAGAGGAGTGCGTCCATCTGCAGTGCCTGCATCCCAAACCATAACATAAGCTGGCGATTGCTTGCGCATGGCAACTCTTGTGTCCAAATTATCGTTGGACTTGTGCTCTAATCAAACACGATCATTTTGTTTATTCACATACTGTTGAATGGTGAAAATTTTCTCATCAGAAAAGACAATTTTTGGAATCTCATCACGTTCGGCCAAGATCTTCAATGCTCGTGTTTTTTCAAGCCTTACTTTTTTTTGTGCCTCCGTAAGATCTTGAACTTTTTGTATCTTGTAGGGATTCAAGTGTAGTTCATTTTTCAATATAGTGTGAAAGCTGTAACGTTAAACATGTAGACGTGCGGCTAATTGATTGACACTTTGACGAGGATTTCGTTGGATTCGTTTCTTCACTTTCGTATCATTTCTTTTGATGTTGCTGTCTTTTTAGGACCGCCTCTGTTGCGTTTAGCAATGCTACCAGTTTCGTTGTATCGAGTTATGGTTCGATACACAAACATTTTATTCACATTCAAATGCTGGGCTGACGAACCATTGCTGTTTGTGAATTTCCACCCAAATACAGTGCAATTACACTATTAGTCTATTACGTTTGAATTCCATTACGATTTTTTTACCAAGATATTAATTTAGAACAATTATTTATTGACCACATATAAACAACTAACCAAACTTCAATCTGTCAAAAAATTGACGCGCAAAAATTACAACTACACAAATGACAGCAGAGTGAAGTTAGTAAGAATTGGTCTCAGTCACCCTGTATAAATATATATATATATATATATATATATATATATATATATATATATATATATATATATATATATATATATATATATATATATATATAATATATATATATATATATATATATATATATATATATATATATATATATATATATATATATATATATATATATATATATATATATATCGAGAAATATAAGACATTCCCCTAGTTTGCTTTGGTAATATATGGTAAATGACACAGGTGCATTTATATATTGTGATGGAAGGGTGTGAAATAAAATATGCGTTAATTTTTCAGTCACAAAAATCCAATCTAGATTTAAATTTTATATAAATCTAGACTACTCGTATATAATATGTTTTGTCACTCATCGAGAATTATAACATACTAGAGGGGTTACTTATAGCTTAATAAATATAAAACTACTTAATTTTATATTCTCCCTTAAAATTAACGGGAACTGGTTCCATGCTAGTACCTCTGCCCATTTAAATAATTTTACAAATATGTTAGTTATTTAAGTTAATTATGATAAGAAAAAGTCGAAACCACGAAATCATAAATGGAAGGTGAAAATGACACAATAAAAGTAAAAACTGGTTTAACTTCTTGTCGTGTCTTTTGTTTAAAAAAAAAAATAAAATTAAGAAATATTTAACAATTTCCTATCACGAAAATATTATTTTTATTCATTTTTCATTATTTTTAGCGGTTGTTGTTGTTTTTGGAATTACAAATTTAATGATTTTTAACAACATTTTCACATGAAATTACTATTTTTGGTATATATGGTGGGTATACGGGGAGCGAGCTATATATCGTATATAAAAGCTCAATATGCCTTTTAAATTAAGTTTTTTTTTGTTTTGTTTCGTTTCAACAATATTTAATCAAATAGAAAAAATCGGAAATTGTATTTTGAATTATTATTATTTTTCTACGGGAGATTTTCATTTATTTTCATTATTATGTTATAACAGCATATTTATATAATAATAATAATACTCGAATTGTTGACCGTGAATTGTTTTTAACACTTCAGTTACCACATTATATATAACTTTAATTATATCATAAATATTTCAGAGGTTATTTAACAGTGCTTTCTAGTAGAAGCTCTGATATATTCTTACAGCTGAAAAATGGACTCAATCTTGCTTGTTATTTTTATCACAATATTTTACAACATTAAAAGGCTTTGTCGAAAGAAACTGGTTTCTAAAATTGATTATTTTCACGGTTTCTCGGTTTGTATTCGGGTTATTGATTATTTCGATTTGGATCAAAATTAAAAACTAATAAAATTATCGTTCACATTATTCAATTAATTTAATTAATCGTAAAGACTAAGTAGGCTATGACTTTTTAAGCACTTTAACATTTCAATGGTTAAAATTGATATGGCTCGATATGACGATTAAACACTCCTTTTATACCAATCAATCTGCTGCTTATATACCGGTGTTCTATATTTCATACCTCACTGTACTAGTATTTCCAACTAGTACATTCGTTCGAAGTGCTATTTTAATGTTGATTCGCTCGTTGTAAAGTCTCAAGCTGGAATCGACGGTAACACTATCACTGTAGGCGTTGAAGAAATAACATCTTTCATCTCGGTTTGATTCGAATAACCTTCTATTTTGACTAGGTAGTACTACGTATAACTACTCGGCTATTGACTGCTATGGCGTTGACTGCGTTGATAAAGGCAAATTCGTTGCAAAGTATTATGTATATATATATATATATATATATATATATATATATATATATATATATATATATATATATATATATATATATATATATATATATATATATATATATATATATATATATATATATATATATATATATATATATATAAATATAAAGATATATATATATATATATATATATATATATATATATATATATATATACACATATATATATATATATATATATATATATATATATATATATATATATATATATATATATATATATATATATATATATATATATTTATATATATATATATATATATATATATATATATATATATATATATATATATATATATATATATATATATATATATATATATATATATATTGAAATCGATGAATTTCTATCAAAACTATTAAAGTTCAAATACGTTATATCTTCATTAAACCGACAGCTAATGGCATTGCCAGTTTAATCGAAAACTTACTGCAATAGTCCGGTTATAAGCTTATATAGATAGTTTTTAATGTTAACATTAAATATTGATCGGGACACTATTCTTCATCTCAATAAGCGTCATAGATGATGAAGGTATGGTATTAATTCTTAACTGTGTGTACATTTATCTGTCTTAAAAAAAACGATCTAGTTTTGCTTGTTGCACATGCTTTTGTGCCGAGTGGAGATTTTTCTACCAACATTTGAGATTTTCATTTCAAAATAATCTCACAACCTAAAATTTGACGCTAGAGCTTTTAGTATCGTAATTCATAATTTTTGTACAATTTCCAATTTGAAACGATATTTACTAGGCCAAATTAAATCCACATTTAGCATACGGTGGAATAAACTGGACCTTTCAAAACAATTTTTTATATTCTGGCACTGAACATGGCTTCCACTTCACATGCTGATAAAGACCTTAATGCTAAAACCAATACTAACGATGTGATGGAGTATATTTAAATGTGTAAACAGAAAACCAATCCGTTCGCCTACAATATGTTTTATGACACATTGAACGTTACTGCACTTTATGCATTTATAATATTTAATTTTAGCAACTCAATGTACTGATCAACAAAAAAGCTTAAAATTTTGACATTATTAGTCTTAGAGTTGCTTAGCGCACATATGTATACTAATACAATTTCAAAAGATTTACTTGAATATAATCCTGAAAGCAATTGTGGAGCTAATAAACGTTATAAGTTTGCTAATCACTGTAGGCTAGGTTTATTAACTGGAGTGCTCAGTTTACTGGTCGTCCAAGAGTGAATATATTTTATCGAATGAACCCACAAGTGTTACTATTCACTTCCTCTTATATCATGTAAAAAACCTTAGACATAATTTTATTTAGGAGAATCTTGGAATACTCTAACGTTATGATTGGATAACACAATGTTCAGACAAAACGCATAGCACGAAATTTGTTCACCTGCTTTCTGAAAGAATATTGAAATCTTACATGTATAAGTAAGCAATTAGTTTCCTGAGCAATGAACTCAAAAATAACTGAGAACTTCACACGAAGTGATGATAATTATCAAGGATATTAGTTACTTTCTATCAAAAAAAAGATACATCAAACGATACACCTGCTTTGCTATATAGAATGATAAATAAGAATGTAAAGAATTTAACAGCTTATTGTTCTTCATTTGCGTTTTCCAGAAAGCTTTAAACCTGAAACACAACGAGAACAAGATCATAGGCTAGTGAGTAAAATAAGTTTATTGGATAATGTCAGATACCTAAAAGAGTGATTATGAATAAAATAGAGGTCACTGTATCGCATACTTCACTTCAGTTTACCAAAATATATTGGAAATACTGGGCGTAATCTTATGTAAAAGTAACTTAGTACAATAATAATTGCAGTCGAAAAACCATTTCTTAAAAATTTTGGAGAAATCAAACAACCTTTTACCCTCCACTGTTTGAAGTAGAATAACAGAGGTTGGATAGGAAACCAATTAAAAAGTTAAACGCAGCACTAATAAACGGGTCACAACTTAACTGAGATCATAACATCTTTTTTATTGACGATGTAACGATGGAAAATTACACGTAGAGTGTCCCCCAAAGGTAGTTCCTCCTTCTCAAAACCTCAGTTGGTTTTTGATGGTACTAATTATATATCAAAGTTGCTGTGATAACATCTTTGATATGTAGTGAGTAAAGGAGGAACTACTTCCGAGGGACAGTTCGAGTAATAATTTTCGAAGAATGGTGATTCAATGCAACATTCATACGATTTACTAATAATCCAAATTTGCAATTCACGCAAAGGCAAGCTTTTATATTTCGATTACAAGTGGTGTTAAGGGTTAAGGGCAACGAAATCTACGACACCACTGTGATTCTACTCATTCAGCTGTCTTACAATTTTAGAGGCTTTTGGAAATATAGGATTTTATATAAGCAAAAGATGCTTTGAAGTTTGTGGGGAAAGTCACAAGCTATTGATTTAACCAAAAATTTATTCTCTTTCATCTCTAAAAGTATAGTCAGAAGACGAAAAAAACTTGTAAAGATTTTAACAGTCATTGGAATATATAACAACTTTTACACTCTTCAGCTTATAGCCATGAAACAAGAAAAGTTATCGATTTTTTTTTTGCGGTTTGCCCGTTCCGTGTCAACAATCTGACTCCATCGGTTTCGATCACGAGCCAGCTCTTCAAACCGTTGTAGACAGTTTGAAGATGCCAGATCGCTCTTTACGCCGTGGAGCCATCGTCGCCTTTCGGTAGGCGACCCCTTCGTCTACCGAAAGGCGCTTCTCCCTTAAAGGTTTGCTGTTTCATTCGGTTCGGAGTAGCACGCAGAACGTGTCCGAGCCAGCGTACTCGCTGTCTCTTGATTTCATGCACGATATCAGGAATATGCATTACATTCCTGATCTCGTGATTGAAAGAAATGACTGCTCGTTCCACGTGGCGATCCTTAATCTCGTGTCCGGGTACTTAAGCAGGGGTTCCGTTTTATTGTTGTTTTTGCAGTATCTGATTTTTTTATTTTTGTTGACATTTTTAACATTTTCACTTTTTTTACGAATGCTGGTCGTCAGCCCAGCGCTCCAACCAGATTTAGTCGCCTTCTACAACAAGCTCTGGATACTGTGATGGTATTCTTTGAATGGGTGTCCTGTTTCGTTGGAGATATTTACGAAAATGGATGGTCCCAACAGGACCCGAAAATATAATTTTCCTAAACCACTTCTCGTTAAAAAAGGAACAAAGCCTTAAAGAAATAGTTGGAGTAAACCTATGCAATATGAAAGATGAACTGGCCTTTGATTTTACAAAAATGAAAAATCTTGATAATTAAAGCTTGTAACTAACAAGCCATCTAGTGCAAGGGTACCTTCTCGGCTCAGATCATATCAAAGTAATCGAGAGCTTTTGAAGATTCATCATGCCCAGGGACGAAATTCAGATCGGTTATACTTACAATCTTATCTCTGATATCTGATTTAGACCAACAAAAAATTACTTTTGAAAAGACGAAACAAAGAGGTTCGAATGAAAATATTTTTTGTTGCTCATGTTTTCTATTTTCTTTCCCCGATGTTTCCTTGAAAATACAGTTTCTGATTTTACAAGACTTTTTCAATTTTTAGAACTGACTTCAAGCACTGGTATTTCATTCATTGAAGTGTGTATCTCAGTAAAACCGAAACAACTTTTACTGCTCGTTTAAAAACTTTCGTAGAATAGCAACTATGCTGATGTGCTGCAACCTTCAGTAGATATACTGATCACACTTAACCATCCGCGATTTTAACTCAAATAATAACTGAATGCAGAACCGAGCTTTCATGGATCAAATCATTTTCCGTTTCAGTCATACGTTCTTGATAGGGAACTGCGAAAGAGTTTGGAGTTCTTCGACCCTAAAACAGATACTAAAGTAAAAAGCTTTTCGCACAGGCCAAGCTTTTCTTTAACTTCCAACCAAAATAATTTCCTATCTAATTATTTTTATATCTGATTGTATCTATCTATAACTTCAAAGCATCGAAAAGATAACATACCTATACATCGACACCATTACATTTTAATGAGGTAGAAATATAATAATTATTATTGTGGGTGGGTATAAGCGGCTTAACAGTCAATATGCAATATCGTGAAATAAAAATTTGTGTAAAACTGTTTGATGAAGAGGTACCAATTATAATGTATATAGTACGAGTATATACGCCAACATAACGTTTTAATTGATATGAGGTTAAATATTTGGTGGAGCCAAGTTCGAAAAAGATTACATTGCTCAAATACTCGCGAACTGGTTATAAATCGAAGATCTATATAATTAATATAATTAGATATATGCTATATGTCTGACAAAACCATATATAGCTATAGTCAGAATATATATTTTAGCAAATTGATTTTGTTATATATTTGTACATACATAGCGAGAATAAGAGAAAATCTAGAACAATTAGATGTTAGACAAAAAAGACGAGTTAAAAAAACCATATAATGTTATTTCATCCGATGGATATCTCAAAATGAACAATTAAGTCCAAAAATCAAATACAGAATAAACCGCAATTAGGTCAAAGAGGTTTGATTTCGCCAATAAAATATAAAGAATATCTGTTTCTGATTATGTAAACAGATCTGTTGTATATATGCTCGTGTATATAATATATATAGGGACTGTGTGCGGACTGGTATATTCGGAAAATGTTAGGAATGTGTTCTGAAGCGAAATCGATAATTAGAACGAACATGTAATATATATATATATATATATATATATATATATATATATATATATATATATATATATATATATATATATATATATATATATATATATATATATATATATATATATATATATATATATATTATATATATATATATATATATATATATATATATATATATATATATATATATATATACAGGGTGTCCCCGATTGGGATGCTGATCCGTTACGGGCTGATTCCTTGGTTCATTTCATAAAAAAAATCGTATGGCAGGGGGGGGGGGTCAATTTTTGATATTCTTTGAGATACAGCGCGTTTAAAAAATTTGGTTAGGAAAAAAAGTACAAGCGGATATTAAGCTGTAACTTACAAAATTTTTATCGGACAGCAACTAACAAAGTCTCATTTGACGGACAACTAAAGAGGCTATATTTAAGATCTCATTGGCTATCTCGCATCTGTATCCATTTAAGAGCTATGGCGTTTTAATTTTACTAACGAAAAAAAATTGTTACAATTTTTACACTACCATTATCTTTTAACAGAAAATATTTGTGGGTAGTGTTTTCATTCTTCGTCTCATAAGTAAAAAACTATAACACATGGGTACAAATAATGTATTGGGGGATTGTAGAAGAGATCATAGCGAATTAAAATTAAGTAAAAATAAAAAAAATTATTAGGGCATTTTTTTGAGAAAAACTCAAATTTATGAAAAAAAATATCATTTTTTTTTATTTTTTTAACTTTAAAACGCCATAGCTCTTAAATGGATACAGATGCGAGATAGCCAATGCAATCTTAAATATAGCCTATTTAGTTGTCCGTCAAATGAGACTTTGTTAGTTGCTGTCCGATAAAAATTTTGTAAGTTACAGCTTAATATCCGCTTGTACTTTTTTTCCGAACAAATTTTTTAAACGCGCTGTATCTCAAAGAATATCAAAAATTGACCCCCCCCTGCCTTACGATTTTTTTCATGAAATGAACCAAGGAATCAGCCCGTAACGGATCAGCATCCCAATCGGGGACACCCTGTATATATATATATATACCTGGAAAACCACAAGTCCTAAAATATTGAATATGTCAGCTAGAGGACTGACATTGATGTGAAATTAAAAAATTTAAATTCTGTGTCAGTTGATTGTCTACACATAGAAAACGCAATGGTACAATAGATAGTTTTTTCCCTTAATGTCAATCATGAAACAAAAACCAAAGTCGTTTTATAAGATTTCTACCTAAATGTCAATTATATCATAAGCTTCAATAATGTATTCAATGTTTTAGCCCGAATTTCAATCATTCGACCATCCTTTAGAACCAGTTATAGAATTTCTACTTTCAGGGACGTTATAAGACGAACGGTGTAGTCAAATACACAACTTCGATATACAAGTCTATTACTTGGTTGACTTTTTTCTCAGTTGCAGGAGTTTACTTCGAAGTCAGTTGTATGAGTGAATACTGAAGTCAGATACAGAAAAGCAACGTAAAAGTCAGTTTCTTGTGAACTAGTAAATGACTTTGTATGTGAAACTGGATGAAAACTATGGATGGTGTAATGTTGATTTATTTATATTTAAGTTATGTTGTATTTGTATTTAAGTTTAGGAAGTAACAATTTGTTTTAAGTATTTAGATAATTAACAATATAATATATTTTGATGTTGTACTATCGCCAGGTTGATTGAGAAGAGTTTTTTATATTTAGATTTTTGCAAATGACTTGCATATTGTAGGTTTCAAGTTCTCCGATAGTGTACTAAATTATACTTAAGCTATAATTATAGAAAATTATGTAAGTCAGTATCATGAGGTTATTCTATTCAACTATAGATGGCTAGATAATTAACTATTAACCAAATTTAATCAACTCATCATGATATTGAGCTACATGTACATGTAATGTATATACAAACACAGATTTTATCTGTCAATTGTTTACAAATAAGTTGTAAGTGTTTGGTGATTATTGGATGGCTACAAATAGTACAAGATAAGTATTGATATTTACAATGCAATGTTCTCTAAATAAATATTAATATGATTGCTTTTGATTTTAGGTACTACAAAATTACAATTATACAATTCAAAGGTAAGTAAACAAACTAGTTTAAAATTATTTACAAAGATTTAAATATGTTCTAATGTTATTGTTTTATTTTAGATGTGTGACGTAGGAACAGTTTGCCTTCGACTTACGCGATATTTTAGTGTTAACTTATAATAAGATATTTAAAATGTATTTATTAGTTTTGTGTTAAATAAATGAGTTAATAAATGTGTCTTGTTTTATTATTATCGTTGAGTTCGCAAACAGACTTCGTCGTCTATTTAACACATTATGCCAAGCGCATGTAGTGAGTTTAGCATTATACAGGTTAGAACAAGTTGCAGTATAAATAAGTAAGGACCATTTAGTTTTCTTTCACATATGTTCAAAATATGTGGTTTTTTTGATTAAGGGACTACCAAATTAAACAATGAATTCTATGTTGAAAAATAATAAAAATAGAAATAAAAGCATAAATAATATAAAGTACAAATTAAAAAAAATCAATGAAGAAAAATTCAATAAAATATTGTTGGATAATTCAGTCAAGCAATAATTTAATTTGCGTGCAATACGATTCCCTGTAAAAAGCATAGAAGAACTTTTGGTAGAAGAACTATCAAAATTAAAACTATCTCACGAAATATTGCAGTCAAATATGGAAAAAATTGCAGCCCAAAATGAGACAATGATCAAGATGATAGCCAAGTATTGCCAGAGATCGTCAACAACAGCTTCTTTTGTTCCTGTTACAAATATACAGTCAAAAGAAAAATTGGATGAGTTGGAGATTAAATAAGAAGAAAACGGTTTTTTGGAAAATTTGGTATTTTTTTCTATTTATAATTATTATAAACTAAATAATTATTGTTCATTTTCATTATTTTACTAGGCCTACGCATACACACAATATACCTGGAATGGTGACGCGAAAAAAGAGGTGAATGGGTTCCGCAAATCAGTTTTCAATCAGCTGCTTGGCGAAAAATTTGTCCAGAAAGTAAAATGGCACAGAGCCAGGAAAGTTGACGAAAATTTGACAGCTGAGGATGATACTGGTAAGCAACGACTTTTTATTGAGAAAATATAAAACAAATAATTACTGTTTAGTTTCAGAAACAATATTTTTTTTAAAATATTAGAATTTTTATGTGTCGTGTGCAACAAAAAATAAAAAGAAGTTAGTGGCTTCTACAATAAGAATAATATATTATGTCAAGCGACACAAGATTTTTTCAAACGGCAAAGTTACAAGAAGAAATAAGTCCGATTTATTAAATTCATAGCTATGTATAATTTTTATTTTTTATAGTTATCGCTTAGCAATGAAATTGTTTATTTTTCTTTATTTTTTAATTTAATATATAAATATATAAGAATTGAGGTCTTTCTTATTAATATTACCAAACATTTTATGCGAAGTCGAAGGGATGTTTTATAAGTAATATGAAAGCTCGAAATTGAACAGTCTTTGATGTTGATCGATGGTATACTACAATCTCAGTCTTAAGTTTTTCCAATTAAAAGCAGGTTAGGTCGGGAATAAACCATACTTTAGAGCCAAAGTTTAGCCGACAAGTATAATGACTACAAAGTGACTTCTTCCAAAGGTGAAAGTAATTTTTATAAAAGGGATTTGGCTTGCTTTCTATGTATACAGATGATTTACTTGCCTATATCGATTAGTCACTTCATTTGTCGACCAATGATTTTTGAGTTATCCAAATATTTCGGCGAATGATCGACTTGTGGTTTAATGGGATATATATATATATATATATATATATATATATATATATATATATATATATATATGTATATATATATATATATATATATATATATATACATATATATATTTATATATATATATATATATATATATATATATATATATATATATATATATATATATATTTATATATATATATATACATATATATATATATATATATATATATATATATATATATATATATATATATATATATATATATATATATATATATATATATATATATATATGTATATATATATATTTGTATATATATATATATATATATATATATATATATATATATATATATATATATATATATATATAATATATATATATATATATATATATATATATATATATATATATATATATATATATATATATATATATATATATAAATAAATTATTACGTTGCAGTAAGGTTTGTATCGGGATATTTGCGTCATATTGGTCTGTATCTCACACCACATATTTATGGATAAGACAAACATAAGATCTTGGATCAAGTTTGGAACACAAGTTCTGCTGGTGATTTCTAAGTAACCACCGGTTCACTTTACCTGGCTCGTTAATTGCCATTTGTCCCTCGTACAATTTCTCGTCCCAACCCAATCCTCACATTCGATTTCAGAGCTCTCCTACGGTTCGACATGATCGATATCTAGCGTAACAAATGGTACTGTGCCCTTTTCCAATGGATGTAGGTAACCTGTTTTTTTTCACTGGGCGTTTTATTATAAACGCATTTAATGCAACAATTACTGACAAAATCTCTGTTTCGGGCAATAGTACGACTCCTTTAATTTTGACAGTGTTTTATCGACTCCAAAATGAACTACACTTTCGTGTGCGTTCATTGCCATGTCATACCTGAGGCACTCCGGCACGTAAAGGCACTATCTATATTTTGAAATAAATCGCGTATGTAATCTTTTAGTACGATATCCATTTCTGCTTTTGTCGTTCTTCCAATTTGCGTCATATCGAATGCAATTGGCTGAAATGTTGATCTTGCAAATCCTCTGAAGCATTTCTATCTTCCTCGCTATCTTCTTGGTCTGCAAAGATACGTTTAAAACTGGAACTATTACATTTCCACTTTCATCTGATTTTATCTTAGTACTATTTCTCACGACTCCCACATACTTCTTTCCACAAATAGTTGTTCCTGGTGTAGTATATAAGCTTTAACCTTCATATAACCTAAATATATTCTATCATCAATTCTCTTGAATCGCTAATAATATATGAATGTGTTTCTGCTCCGTATTCTGATGCCCCACGAACAATGACACCGTATGAGTGGCTTTTGGACCAACAAGGATATATCCACTACGACTTCAACACTTCCAATTTCAAACCTCTCTTTAAACTTCCTAGCGGCTCTACAATATCCATCCCATTTACAATCCCTTTTTTTCTATTACTCTATAGCTTCAGTTCGTTCCTGATCAGCGTTGTTTCGATTCCCATTTCGTTATAACATTTGATTGAATATTTTGAATGAGTTTTGACGCTGTCCGCATCCACTACTTGGCTATTTTCGCCATAACTTTTATTATATTGACTTTTACTTGCGGAACTGGTTCACTTACTGCAGCTTTTTTAATTGGGCATTGTCTTGCAACAGGTCGTTCCTTGTGACATAAAAAATAAGTTATTTTTCGTGTGTTCGGATAATTGTTCGATATGTGGCCCGTCTCACGACATTTTTGGGAACCGATCGACTTTCATGAAGTTTGGCCTTCGACTTATAATGTTGCTTAATTCTTTATTTTGTTTGTTTGTTTGTTTTTTATCTCTACTATCTGTTTTGGGGCTCGAGGCACTTCCAACTCTTTCGCGGTTCGCTTATTTACGTCCTACCTTACGCCATTACAGCCAAATCGAGGACGTACGGCTAAAGGTCCGATTTACGTAGAACCATCTGCACATTGCATAGCTCCATGCCAGCCTATAGTACTGACATGGAAGATGGGTCGGCCCATGAATTCTGCACTCCAACAGGGGGTCATAGATGTGTTCATTCACACCACCGATCGTAATCGTATGGTGAAAAATCCCTTTGCCATCCTGCCCCTATCGGGATTCGAACCCGGTACCTCCCGCTCCAACTGCCGCAGCTTTAACCACTGCGCCACCTGGGCGGTTTGCTTAATTCTTTAGTTTTGTATACCTTGTGATCGAAATTGTCGCAATAGATCCAAGTAATTGCAGGCCCTATAAAAAAAAATTTTAAGTCCATTACGATCCGCTCAACGAGTTTGTCTTTTTTTTTAAATGTTATTATAGAAAGTCAACAATGTTCTGACCTGTCTTACTCCTGTCACTTTAAGCTTCGACAGTACACTGAATTGTCGATTGAATAATCGGAAAATTATTCAACAATAGTTCATTCCAGTCATCCTAACCACGTTCTTCTCTGCAAAGACTATCTCTCCAACATGATCTGGACATCATCTGGACATTGTATAATGTATAGTGGCCAGTTCGTCCCAACTATATACAGACATAGTTTATATACTTTTGGGACGGGTCAAAATCCCATTCAATCACTGAATTTGAAATATTTAAATCGAAACTATATCCTATTGATCTGTATATTACACCACATATGTCCTAGTTTCACATTGATACAGTTTATGCATGCTACAAAGTTCTTTTCAGTAAACGATTTGACATCCCTGATAGTTTCATCGATTTTTTATTATTACATACCTGTTTGTTGCTTGATTATGTATTTATTAAGGTATGGGTGTAATGCATTCTATTTTTTATTTATGCATTGTTCTCGTATTTGAACTACCGTTGTTTGCTATTTCGGTTATTTGAGTATCGAACGCGTATATTTTAGTATTGGTTGGATTACCATTGAATATTGAATTGAAATGTTAGCGTTCACTTATACATTCGGCAGTAATAGGTCAATATATTTCATTTAATTGTGTGACAAAGTGTAGTGTCTTAAATTTAAAGTGATAAGAAAATGTGTTTGTGTGTAATGATGTAATATATGATATATGTGCCAAGACAGAAGAACATAAAGCCACGGTTTTGAATTCACCGCTGTATTAGAAACGTAAGTCTTTCTTTATAATATGTCTAATCATCTTACAGGTTAAATTCGATCTTAACATAAATTATAGCAAATTCATGAATCTGTACTCAATAAACCATATAAATCATAAATTGTGTTTGTGTGTGTTATTATTAGGATTAGGTATCTAGAGAATTGTGTATATACGATTCATATAGCATACAGAACACACTCGTAAGGCGTGGTGCTAAATTATTTATATATTCATTTTTTGGTAGTTTGTCTATAAAGTCTAGCATGAAGTCAGTTTTGTTCCTTTCAACGTTCTACTCATATTCAAACTAGAATCTTGGTATAATATCTCATATTAAAATATGTCAAACGCTGGGCGTGTAACGTTATTTGTATTAGGTCCATAATATTAGGTCGACGTTCGGTTCAACGCAGAATAAAAATAAGCTCAAAGCAATTTTGATGACAAAAGCCAATCCATTTTTTATCTGAGGTTATAGTATATCAAATGTGCTGCGTCATCAAGTGTAACTGCTATAGATTATGAGTACACTACTGTAATATAGTGAAAACGGCGACTGTTATAGTTATAATAGGCCGATAATATTCTGAGGATGACATTCAAGCAAATAATTCTTTTTGGAGACAATAAGCGTCCAGCTAGAATACAATCTTTTATTTTGTTACCCTGAGACTACATATGTTAACTGTTCAATGTGTCAATAAATTCGCGCATTTTCTATACAAAAAGGAAAACTTCAAAAGTTACTCCAATGTTTGTCGAAGAAATGGCGTCTTGTGTTATACAGGTATTGCAACCAGATCAGCGATTCCAAAGAAAAATTGAAATAAGATTTAACACAAGATTAACAAGGATCACCATTATTAATTATAAATCGATCGTCAATATCTTAACCTATTTCTAATCGGAATGATGAAATTTTAGTACATAATGACGTTGACAGAATAGGTAAAGCGAATTTAATCAACTTCACCTCAATATGAGCAAATGTTAGTAAAGTTATGCTTTATGCATGATCATACACAAGAATTGGTTATCGGTTTTTTATATCATAACCGTATGTGAGATTTATTAGTTGAGGCATCATCGACTCGTTTTTCCCCAATTATTTCCATTCTTAGGAGCGTTGAGCGTGTAATGGACAGGACTGGACCATCGGACGCTATTTGGGGCTATTCGTTTCAGTTTTCCTCATGTTTTCCCAAGAGGTTTGCTTCAATAAGCATCGTTGTTTTCGATGTCACTGCGGATCTTCCTCCTTTTCTTTTTTCTTGCGGATTCCAGTCTAATGACATTCTGGTTATATCATTTGGTATCTTTCTCAGCGTGTGTCCTTTCCATCTCCATTTTCACTTCATAATCTCCTTGTCAATGTCCACTCGGTTTGCTTCTCACTGTAATTCTTTATTTGTGATCTTAATCGGCCAGAAGCATTTGATCAATAACGTAAGGCATTTTATCACAAACACTTAGAGTCTTCTTGTGGTTTTCTGCGTATGTTTCCACGTTTCAAAGCCATACAACAGTAATGAATTTATAACTTGGTATTTCTTGGCAGGACGGATGCATCCCAGATCTTATGGATCATGTTGAAAGTCTTTCTCGCTTTGTTGATGAGTTGGTTAATGTCTTCTTCCGTTCTGCCTGTTCTTGATACGGTACAGTCAAGGTATATGTATGAATTTTTCAACATCTTCTACTGGTATGTATTTTTCGGATGAGTTCGGTTATTTTCCTCTGGATGTCTAATTCACAGAGTGATTTCCAGGTTCTATTAATGGAAACGAATGCGAGTATGGTCGTAGTCCATGAAGAGTAGATATAGTGATGAATTCCATTCGTTGGATTGTTCGACGATGATTCGAACTGTGTTGATGTCTGAACAACTTTTACCTGGTATGAAACCAGCTTGTTTGTTTTTTATATATTCTTTCTCAGTTGGTGACATTCGTTCCAGGATAACCATGGCTAATACTTTCATTGTACTGTTGAGCAGGGAGATGCCTCACCAGTTGCCTTTCTTTGGAATCGTTATGGTTAAGTCATCTTTTCATTTTTGCGGAAATCTCCCAGTATTTCACATTTCTACTAACAGTGGTGTTAGTGCTCCTGCAGTTGTAATTCAGCTGATATGTTGCCGGTTCCAGCGGCTTTGTTATTTTCCAGCTTCATTATGGAATATGTAACTTCCCGGTTAGAGTTATCAAATCGATAAATTTTATAAGTTACCAATTATTGTAACTAACCCTCGAGTAAACAGTTATGAAATATATTCCTTCAATGTTCTAGTTACTAAAGCTTATGTTTAGACCATTCACCTTCTTTAACATTATAATAATTTTTTTAATTATTCTATACACTGTTTAATACTCAATTTTGAAGCCATCTAGAGGCCTACTTTCAATCTATTACAGCATGTTCCGGCACCTACATAAGATTTTTGTAACTTCTGGTTTCTAGTTGTCTTATCGATTTTTAATAGTCTCAAATTTATTTTGTTGGAGATAAAACCTGAGTGCTTTCCCAGTTGCCTGGTTGTCCGGTAGAATATAAATGTTTGCTCTATTGAAGCCTTTAGACCGTTGACCATTGCATAGAACACTATCGCATGCATTCCTGCTTAAAATACAATGAGTTTTTCTTCTGGTGTTCCATAAGAATTCTCTTTCTGTCCTACCATGTATCTTTGATCCGTCCCTATACCATATATTATTATATCTAATGGGGTTTCTTGTCGAATCAACTAATTCTGATCATGGGGGGTTTCAATATACAGTTTCTGAAATTGTGATGCAGTCGGAAAACAGACTACGTATAGGCTGTCTTGTAATTTCTAGAAGACCTGTAAATTGCCTTTTTTCATTTTTATATCAGATTTCTAAGGCAGTTAACGAAGCGTCCTTTTTGATTAAAAGGTGCAGTGAGGCCACCCTAACAACTCCATAGTTGTATGGACAGACATTTTCCACACGTGATGAACGTGAATTGCATTGATCCAAATGCAAGCTTTGCGTTGAAATTGATTAATGAAAATTTTACCAAATATGAGTATCATCTTATTTTTTGATCACCATACCAAGGTATAGCTTAGGTGATTATGACTTTAAATGGTTATATATGTCCAGTAGATCACTTTTGTTTCAATCGAAAAGGTTTTGGTAAATCTTTTCCATAAAGGCTTGGAGTGTACTCCTAGATATTTCACTTTGGAAAATTTACTCAATATTTCATTCAAAACGGAAGCCCTAAATAGCATATTCTTGTCACAAGCGTTTGCACCATAGCAATATTGTATCGATGAGTTCCTGCATTAAATCTGATAGAGTTTCATCGAATTTCCTTGTATTGATTATAAACAGATCATCCACAGAATGTTGAGTGACTAATCGGTTATGAACCTAATGAAGAAATCAGTCCAAACGTGTTTATCCTTAGCTCAATAGTCCTAGCTTTGTTAGCTATCGGGACATACTCTAAAGGAAGGGCACAAAGATACAATCACTTTTCTGTATTTGGACGTTCTCAATGGTCTTCTGTCAATGGTCAGATCCGACTTCTTCTAACTATATTTTTATGACCTTGGAAACAAATAAGACGTTTGGATATATACACTCAAAAAAAAAACCTGGTGATTTTAACAAAAATCCATGGTTAGAATAACGAAAAATTTCGTTCGTTTTCAGCCAACAAAGTACTTCGCAAATATAACAATTTTATTTTCGTTATTTTCTACAACATTTTATAATCCCCAAATAGTACGAATATTTTCTGTAAAGCTTTCGGGTTTCGTAAATATATTTACAAAAGTTGTTGTTAAGTTTACAAAGATCAATGTACTACTTACAAGCGAGTTTCGTAAATATATTTACAGAGGTTGTTGTACGGTTTACAAAAACCGTTGTGATGCTTACAAAGTAATATATCATTGCTTATACGAAATTCATTAGTAAACTGTGCATTGGCTTCTCTGTAATGCTAACAATTGTTTTTGTAAAATTGATAACCTTGAAAATTGTTAACAAATTATTTCCGCAAAAATTGAGAATATTATTGTAAACTAAATCAAAGCGTTATTTACAAATAAAATTGTAGAATTTTCGAAATAAAATGTGGATTTTACGCAGGTATTAGAGAATAGAATATATATATATATATATATATATATATATATATATATATATATATATATATATATATATATATATATATATATATAAATATATATATATATATATATATATATATATATATATATATATATATATATATATATATTAATATATATATATATATATATATATATATATATATATATATTTATATATATATATATATATATATATATATATATATATATATATATATATATATATACCTATATACATATGTATATTTCGTAGATGTGAATTTTCTTGTCTCAGAATTTAAATTAGCTGGTAATAATCTAATAAAACGCCAATGCCTTTGTTAATTTGTTATTCAAAATTTATTAACTATATCATATATGATTCTCAACTATAAATAAATATATAAATTTTATAAATCACAAAATTTTCAATATAAAACTTTTACAATAATCACAAAATCTTTACAATAATATTATTTTAAATTATTTTCATTACATTTTCATCAACATTTATCAAACATATATTTTATGAAAAATAATAAAAATAAACAATATTTCATATATAAATGTTTTTTAAATTTTTAATTTATAAATTATATTTTTTAATTATTTAAGAAATTATTTATAATTACTTAATATTATAATTTTTTCTTAAATAAAATTTAATTATTTGAGCTCGTTATCCTTATATGAAGTTTATTCTGTTTTTAAAATAGAATGGTTTAAAATATAAAATTAGTATTATAATTGCAATATAATTATGAGTTTTTATAAAATTACCAGTTGTTTGAATTGTTTATAAGAGTTGATGCCAATATTTGGCACTTGTTCATCTTATCTTATATTATCCTGGTCAGCAACTTTACATGCTTTGGTATTCCCAACTGCCAATAAAAGTGGTAGTAAGTTGATGTTTTCTTATATTTAATGTCCAATAACTAAGCTCGTTTTAGTTCCTTCTGGAATATAACCCGCACTTTTTAATACATTACTAATCATATGTGGCCATCTTTTATCAATTTTTCGTGTCACGTTTGTAACGTTCTTGTAAAGTAGGAATTGGTGTGTTATATGAATCTGTAATAAAACAAAATTTAAGTGTTAAAATATAATAAATTTAGATACTAGTGATTCTAGAGATAAAGTTAATTATTTTAGTTTATTTTTTAGTTTTCTTATTTGTTTTGATAACAAAATTAACATTTTATTTTAAATTTTACAATCGGAATTTTTTATTTAAGTTTTTAAAAACCGAAAGTAGTATGTATAAAATAATAATAAGTAAAACGAGTTTAATAATAATTACCTTGATTCATATTTGGTTTATTGTAGAGTTCCTAACACTGAAATTTGGTCTGGATGATTTAAATTACGATTCAAAATTTTTCATATGTAGTTTATATTTTGTATATAAAGTTGATAGTACAGGATAGAGTTTTTTAAGCTATTAATCTGTAAAAAATCTTAAGATGTTTGCTACATATATTAAACAAATGGTAAAAAATTACAATTATTCATACATTTTTTTCCATTTCATCTGAAATTATTGTCTAGACTATTTGACAACTCTTAACTAAACGAAATTCAAAATCGAAAGGAAAATAAAATAAATTGATAATGTTAAGGTTCAAGCTTTACAGTATTTTAATAAAAACTGCGTTCTTAACCGAAGTTAACGCTGTTTTTTATTTATAAAAATAATAGTTTATTTTACTTACAATAACAGTGGTTTCTCTCATAGAGATTTGTTCAAGAAATTTTAAGTGGTGACGGAAATGAATTTTAAATCCTTATTGGTCTTTGTAAATAAAATAAAAATTAGTGTTTTTTGTAAACTGATTAATATTTCATAAAACTCTTAGCAACTAAAAATTCAGAAAAACACTATCATAATTAAAGAAATATTTAAAAATAAAATAGAAAAAATTAAAATTGAAAAATGACTTGTCATCAGAAATTTGATGTTAAATAACGGAACAGAACAGTCAAATAATAATACACAAATTTGAAATTGGTCAATCCGTTCTATTTTTTTACATAAACTTCTTAAATGTTCGATAAACGAGTATATTAGTTGAAATTTCATATAAAAATAATTTTACTTTTAAAACAAAACGTTTTTCAAAAAGTACTAGAAAGCACGTGCTAATAATATATGAAATATTCAAATTATATGAACACATAAATGTTTAAAAAATTCACATAATATCACTTATACATTATTTTCTTTATTTATTTCCTTATCTTATATATTTTGAAATATTCGTGGACAATTTTCTTTCCTTCTTAAGGAATTATTTTAACTGATTTCACATTAATCCTTTTCAGCTTCACTGTGCAGTACTTAAATCACAATGAACTATTTTGAAAATGCGTTCCAATAATGTGAACATTTATTTACAAAACAGTCTGTTACATTTAACAAAATTATTACTAAACATTACGAAAGTTGTTGTAAATTTATCGAATAAATTTGTAATTTAACAGAATATTACAATTTTTTGTTGTTAATATAACAAGATGTTTATGATATCTTTTCTACTAAATTTGTACAACAAATACTTTTACAAATAAAATTGTGCAGTTTACAACTGAACACGTTTCATTTTACTTACACGTTTCATTTTACTAACAAACTTGTAAAATCTAGCAACATACAATCGATCTTTATGGTTTGCCAAAAATATATATTGCAAAATGTAAAACATGAAACATTGTAACTAAATTAATTTTTAATTGATGTTTAAATCTTTTGATTTTTAATTTTATTTTCCCAATATTTAATTTCGATGAATTATCTTGTCTGCCCAATATTCAATGTTATGCGACAACTATTCACATATAACACTATAAAATAGTTAGTAAGTTTAAATAAATAAGATGCATATCTTGTTTCTTTGATTTAATTAATATACTCATATTTGTTTAAAAGTTTCATATCATAATCAAATAAAATACGTCTTGTATTTTTCACTATAAAAAAGAATATTTCCCAAATATATATATGGTATAAATGGACAGTGTCAATAAGACTAATAAAATTAAGGAAACTGGAGAATGCTACGAATATGATGTTTTATATTTTTTCTAGGGCTATTTCGATCTTTGTGATATGTTCTTATAAAAACACAATTTTGAAAAACTTAAAATACAGTCTTAATATATAACTTTGTTTTGTAAACATTATTTTTTGTGCTGTATTGGCCAACTCGAGAGGAAGATGTAAAGCTGTGCTGAATATATTATAATAAATGCAATCTGACAAATATTTTTGAAGCTTAAGATGATTGAAACTATATAAGTTTCGCACTCGATGACACAAACGGACTAATGGTGCTAAAACCAAACCTTAGTAAATAAATTATATTAGTAAATAAATTATAATTTGAAATATTACCATAAAATTTGATATCGCATTTATACATATAAATTGTATTTGTCGTTTCATATCATAAATTTGTCCTCAAAACCCGAAACCAATCATACTTATTTATAAAATTTTATTAAATTTTTACGATATAATATTGTAATTTTGACTACAAATGCAATTCGTTAATAAGCCATATACGATTTGTAAAATAAATAATACATTTTGTATTGTACACTAAATAACACCGTAAATATGGTGTACCATAGAAAATTAAATTACAAAAAAATTATTGTAACCAATTTGTAAAACTTACAATAAAAACCCTTACAAAGCAGGTGTAAAACTTACAAAATTGATAGGAAAGTTACAAATTTCTGTTTACGCTATAAAATTTGTAAATTATTTTTTTGAGTGTAAAAAGAGTTAGAATGAGGTTTCATCTGACACTGTATGCTAATGTCATTTAATAATCGATGTCCGGATCAGTAAAATTTCCATCTTATTTCTGAATGTGTTCTAACCATTAAATTAATTCGTTGATGGTATCTTTGGTGGTTTTATTGATCTTATACCTAGTGTTTCGATGGAAAAGTTTATTCACGTCTTTGTTTCATAAGTCAGTATTTCATGAATGGCTCAATGGTCCCCTATCAAACTTCAGATCCGATTTCTTCTAATTATATTTTTATGACCTTGAGAACCAACGTCTCCTCTTGGATATATGAAAATAGTTTGAACAAAGTTATTGCTTATCTGACACTGTAGTCTATTACAAGGTCAAAGCTTATGCCATTTAATAGTCGAAGTCCGGTTTTGAGTAAAATTTCCATCTACTTTCTGAATGAGTTATAACCATTAAATTATTTGTTCTTCCTAGTATTCCTATAGAACAGTTTTTTTTATACCTCCTAGGTGACAACACTGCTCCAATCTATAAAGAAATTTTTTTAATAGTCTGTCTTTGTTTGATACGGCAGTATTCTACGGATGGCCCAATTGTCTCCTCTTAATGGTCAGAACCGATTTTTTGCTATCTATATTTTTATGACCTTGGAAACAAACTTGTTGCATGTAATTAGGCAACGAAGCGACCATTCAAAATCTCGTTTATTATGTATGATAAAGTTATATTGTAACATTCCTGACTAAGATATAAGGTATTATTGCCTAAGTTACAGATGTTGAAAGCTAAATACCAAAGATCAATTTATCCGTATGTTAAAAAAAGTTCAACATTGTTATGTTTAAAAATATATTATTATTTCAAGAAAGGAAACGTAATGTTACAAGCTATATGTATATAGTGGAGACACAAAACATAATGAATTGCGAAAACAATAACATATCACAATAACATTATCCCACATATACGTAGTACACACTCATATATATATTCGTAATATATAAACAACCAAAATACTCATACACATACACACCAAATCATATCGATTTTTATTTTATGCTTATTTCAAGCGAGCAAAGCAAAAGCACCGAGCAACATAAAAACTGTTCCACTCAATTTCTTCATCAAATTTTCGTTTAATTCAAAAACGAAAAACCTCAACTTCCCCAATTTAATTAAATGATTTTCTTATTTTTATTTTTCCCAACAACAAATAAATAACATCGATGGAGCATAAATGTTGTGAAGCGATGACTTTTTTTTTATTCGAAAGCTCCTGCAATTGATTGATATAATTATTTTTCAAAACTGTATAAAAGTTCATATATTATGACGAAAGCGTGCGATAAACTTTCAGCCGAATCGAATGTATATGTGTGTATGTGTATGTGTGTAGGATCGGTACGTATATCGTTAAAGGGGCCGTTTACGTACGTTTATGTATCAAAAAGTTAATCTTGAACAAAAAAAAATATTGTATTAAAGCACTTTTTTGTTTCGTTATCGTTTGTAAATAGACATAGTAAAAAGGAAAATGCATGAAAATTATGAAAAATTGGGAAAAACTATTTTATGATAACGCACAGTGGTAAAAAAAATTTTGATAGATATGGCGCATGCCTATCTACCACAAAACACGTTGGGGAAATATTTTTCGGTCGAGGAGAACATATTTCCTTTTCTTATCGTTCGGATAACTATAACCGCGCCGACTCGTTTAGGGGTTTCGAAAAAATGTGTTATCACAAACAAAAAAATATTGTATCCAGCGTTTACGAAACGGGAGGGGATTCAATGAAAATTAAAATTCTGAACGATTGTTAGTTTGATCCGGACTTTTAAATTATACGGACATTATATCGGGGGATTTTTATTGTTAGTGTGGAATCGCATCTATACAAATTTTTTTGTTCTCTTTTGGCCACTAGATAAAAAAAAATAAAAGATACAAATCTAAAACAAAACACAGAAGATTGTTAAATTTATGTGATGTGTTGTGCTGCACAAAATGACAGGAAAATTACGTTACCTATCGGATTATATCGCAGATCGGAAGTTATTTAGTGAAATTCTTAATGTTGTGATGTAAAGTGTGATGATAACTTGCTGGGGGAAGAGTTAAAATTAAATTGTAAAAAAAAATTATTTCTTTTTTGCTATCTCGCAGTTTTTCCGATTTGGATTACTCTTAAATATATATATACAGTGTATGAGTGTTTTGTGCGTAACTGTACAGTGGTCGATACAAGTGATTGTGAGCTTTTTGTTTTTGTTGTTATAATACTCTCGTGAGTCAACTCAATGATTTATTTATTTTGAACTGAGCTTTCTTGTCGCGGTTTGTTAGAGATCCCTTTTTGCCAACATATGAGCGATTCAATATACTCAAGTTGTTGCATGACGTTAATTGATTACGTTAAGTAACTTTTCTAATCATTTTGTGATTTCGACAGGCCATTTATTATACTGTTGGTGAAAAATTGTCATGATTATATAGAGAGGCCTATTCTAATGACGCTGTTTGTATGTGTGTATGTATATCAGGAAATTTTCATTTCATTTTCCTTTATATCTCACTCAACACGTGGTACATTAAATTGATGACGCACTTAAAAATAAAAAATCTTACACAGTTGTAGGTTTGTTGTTCAAAATAAATAAATAAATAAGTCATTGGGTTAATATTTAATTGTGGTTTAAAATAAAATATCGTTAATAGTTATAAGACTCTGTGCTTATAAAAAAACAATTAGATACGAGATACATCTGTTAAAAAGTTTATTTATTCGTAATGTGTGTATATAATAATTTATAATTAAATATAGTTTATAATTATAAGTGTGCATATATTAAGTGTTGAGTGCAACACGATTGTGGAATATTACAGTGTGTTAAATAAAAGTGTGCAATTTTTGTGATATATATTTATTGTGTGCATCTAATTTATAGAATGTCATTAGTTCATACTAATTATGATCGTATGAGTGGTGTTGTCATTAAGTGATAAGTATATAGTGAATGTGAACCCGAATCTAGAAAATATATAGTTTTTTTTTTAAATACACACACACGCAAATGTAATGTCTTTGGCAAATGAAAAGTACACAATGGGGTTATTTATTCGTATTAGTTTGCTATTGACGACAATAATTTGGGATTGTGCCGCAGGTGTAAAAGATGGTAAGTGAATTTATTTAAATATATTGTAACACCCAAATTTTGGCAAAGGTTCAACATTTGGGACCTAGATACGATTTGTTTTTAGTTTTTGGATAACTTTTCACTTTTTTTGTTTTTTGTATAAAACTACTTTGGCTAGACTATAAATTTATTCAACTTAGCGTAACGAAAAATAGTCATATGCGATGACGAAGCACAATATATTGATATAGGTTCTTATAGCTAGTTTAGGGGAACGTTTTATATTCCGGATGTAGAATTCGATTATACTTTTACAGAATAATTTGAACGTCTTATTTATAAATTGTGTATACCTGTGTGTCACTTACAGTACAATTGTTTTGACAGTTTTTGTATATTTTGCTTAAACCTCTAATATATATATATATATATATATATATATATATATATATATATATATATATATATATATATATATATATATATATATATATATATATATATATATATATCTCAAATCAACTGCATAAAAACTGTCGTTGATCCTTAGACCTTCTTATCGCCGTCCTCTAAATCTTGGTTTATATCAAAACAATTTTCTGTGAATTAATTTTTGTAGAAAATATGAAATTGCATGATGAATAACGTCAATAGGTCTAATTTCATAAAATTCTATATCTATCCATGTCTGCATTCTGGAATGTGAAGTGAAATTGTGTATGACTTATTTCTGTGTCGTTTGTGCGAGCAGATCGATTTGCCAAAATGTTTTACAAATCACGGGAGTAATGTTATACTGGTTGGAGTAGACAAGCATCTGCGTAAATCAAACCTTACCACTTCTTTTGATTTATCCAAACAAGTTGTCACTTTGATTTATCCTCGTCAGTAAAATAAGCTTGGTAAATGCGTTGCTTCTGTTAAGACGGTTCGGTTTCTCTGCACTTAGCACAGAAAATTATTACACCCGTCTACTACCCGTCCTTTGAAGTAAAAATGCATAGTGTTAAAAATTCGACAGTAAGTTCAGATTTAAAAATTAAGTCACAAGCTGGATATTGCATGGATTCATTCCGGTTCTCGCGGTAACGTATTTACTGATTTAAGTATACTTAATAATTTTGTTAATTTTTCGTAACTATTTGGTGAAAACTGGACATGAAAGGACTTGGAATCATAGCATCTTGTCGATATAGCCGTTTCTTAGTGAGTTTACGTATGTATTAAAACAATTTTTGGTTCTGATATTTTTTTCAAAAAAATCTATTGCTAAGAGGCCGTAAACGGCACTAACCGCATCTCAGCTGAGACCTTACGAAACCGTTTAAACGATTGGTACACATTTGTAGGTGGTCGGCCAAAAGAATGTTTTTACACACAAACGCGTTTTTAAGTCATCCGGTTGCATGTTCATATTTTAGTCAACGGTGGGAATTGTACTTGAGACCGCGGCGTGATGAGAAACTCTCTTAACCATTAAGCCAACACCGGCGACTTTTTTTCAAAGATGTTCTTTTACTTATTTACCTTGTTTGAGTTTTGTCCAAATTTCGTTCAAGAGATGTTGTTATTGATTGATCTATACCAAATTGAAATTTTTATTTGGTTTTGGTATAGCACAAAATAAATTTGTAACAACCACCATTTCATTTAATGTACGTTTTTATTGTGTGAAGACTTCATGGTATAAATTGACAGTAAAAAAGCTTGAGGTCATCCCTTTGCAATTACTCGTGTCAAGATTTCGACTATCTGTGTTGTTTTTGGTTGTGGTATTACGACACATAGTGACCAAAGAGTTCTTTACCTGGGTATTATAGGACACTTTAGGAAGAAGTAGAATTATCTCTAATGAGCTTTTTGAATGAGTAACTATGCAACCATTTTTGAACACGCATGTCCTAATCCAACCTTCTCTGTTTGAAAACTCAATAAACAAGTAATGGTATGTGAAGAAAGCTCAATTTATCAACATAGGCCCTGAAATAGATTTGCCAAATTTTGAAGAATCTGCGATGGTGAAAATTAAGTCTTGTTCTTTTATTTAGCTGTAAATCCATATTTTTGCTTTTACCGTAGCTTTTTAGAGTAAGTATTTTAAATATTATCAAAAGTACAAATTACTCACTATATAACGAATATTTATAACGAGTGGAGCTTTTGAATAAAATTAATCACTGTTCTCAAGTCAAAGATATATTGAATAGTCAATCTTATAATATATGCAGATCACTATGCGTAATCAGATGAACCATTACAGCATTGATTCAATGATGCGTGTTGCGTATTAGGTCGATCAAATACCTTGAAACTAATCTGATGAAAATCTCATCGATAATTTACTTCCTGCATGTAGAGAATATTGAATAGAAGAATCTTAAATGTAGATTCAGGTAATATTTATCAGCCAAATTGTTGTAACATTATTGGTGCCTATATGATACAATTATATTATGAAATGCTTGATTGTTATGGAATTTTACACACTGAGGTTTTATCTTTATTTTATAAGTAAAAAAATTATAAATCCCCAAAGCATAATGAATTAAAGTCATTTATCCACATATTCACCATGTAAATTGGTATACGAACAGGTTGATTTCAACTTAAAATTTCCAACCCTGATTAATACGTTACTAAAGTTTTCAATCAGTTCAAGTACATGTTTTCTCATAGTCATTCAAATGCAGCAAACATCTTATATCCTTTGATAATTTTTCTTTCAAAAGGAAATTTAAAATAGGAAATCTGTAACAATTAGATCAAAGTATAAGGCATCTTATAACATTAAGAACAAACATTTTATGTTAGTTCGTTTTAACCTGTTATGTTTGACATAGTGAATATTTTAAAGCTTTGAGAAGAAAGATTATTGAATAAATCAAGTAAATAGTCCATTAAGCTATTAAACCAACCTTATGCCTTCCTCAGTCTTAATTAAACATTGCGGACTATTGTTTTCATTGAACAAGTTTCAATTTTATTGATAGATTTGACAAGTAAAACATATAAAGCTCACATAAATCAAAGCTTTCTTCAAATTTCAAAGTTGTTTGCCTTAAAATTACTTATATTTAATTGCTTTGCACATACGTGAATTGATAAATAATATCTACATTTCCATATGAAATTCGGACTTATAATTTGAGCTTTTATCTGAGTGAAAAAATATGGAAAATCACTCAAAAATTATAACTTTAACCAGTTTCAATTTCTGTTTTGAATAGAATATGATCAAAATAATTCACAACAAGGGTTTTAAAAACAAAATGTTAAGTATTATGAAAGCTTTTATTAAAACTTTTAAAAAGTTGTTAAAACAAATTTTAATTCAAAAATTAATTCAGTTAAATAATTAATTCCGAGTAAGTTAAAGTATAGGTCTTTTGTTACTTTAATATTCATGAGTAATATTTAAATAAATTATACATGTTATAAAAGTAAAAGCTCTCGATTAAGCTTTTACTTTAACCATTTTGGATGAGTTTTTATTTTGGTGCTTACTGTAGCTTTTTCCGTTATGAGTATTAAAAGCTTATTAAACTTAGTTTATTCAAGGTCCAAAAGACACATTTTTTTGTTTTTCTATTTTGAAAAATCAAAGAGATCACGATGCCTACTATGGTCCTGCCACAATAAGGTCAAAAATCTGTTTACGGAGAAAATATTTAAGCTTTTACAGAACCATGATCAAATTGTTAGTGAAGTGGTCTAAAAACAAATGTCAAAGATTATTTGGTGTAGTGACATGAGGAATAGTATCCTATCAAGCTAGAAAGATTTTTTCTCCAACCATTTCTAAGATTACAGTAATTGGAGTTTGCATCACCATTTTCATTTTATCAAGATATCCATTATATTAAATTTATAAACCAATAAAAAATGTTGTTTATTGTTGTAATCTAACTATTTTGGGTGTTAAAATGATTCGATTCCTCGGAAATGCAAAATTTGTTTTTGACATTTGACCTTTTTGATCTTTGAAAATACTATTTTATTTTCCTATTGAAAACATTTTATTATGCATGACGTACGAAATTATTCCAACCTAATAATTTTGTACGAATATTTATCAGCTCTGCCGAATCACACAAAATGGACGTTAAACTTAGTTATGTATGTATATATATTCGCTTTAGAAATACTATACAAATATGCCTGTGAAAAAAGCAATTAACTGTCATAAACATTTAACGTACTTTGTGGTATGAGTACGAAGCTTTTGATTTCACAATAATAAAAGCGTATAGAAAATCTTAATAAAACAAATTTGTACAAAAAAAAATTTGATTAAGCTTCACAATATTTTGGAAAGTTTAATGGCACTTCTTCCACAGGGATAGATAAAGCGGTTTAAGTTAGAACAAAGTACGTAGTGAGCTTTAAACAAAATATTTAATTTATCATTTTTACTGTAAGAACCAAAGCTTTTATAAAAGGAAGTTATTATTGATTAAAGCTTTCAATGTCAGTCTTATTTCAATAAAAATTTAGAATCACCATCCTACGTAGACTTTTTTACATACTAGATCAATGTTCAATGTTACACAAATGTCGTAGGAGAATTTTATAAGAAACCTACTAAATTGGATATAAAGTTGAAAGTTTAATTTTATATTTCATTGTTAAATTATTCGAAGTCAAGTGAGATTCCAAACGACGTTAATTTACTTTGTTTTGTGCTTTTAAACTGGACTAGGGAAAATAATTCACTAGTACTATTGCAAAATACACTAATTAGTGGCAAAAGTGTACAGTGTATGTTGGTTGGTTTATGATGATCCATAAATTATTCAATTAGATACGTCTACGCTATAAATCCATTAGTGTAAAATTGATAGGCGTTTATACTAACAGATGGGTACTACATACGTGCTGGTCACAAGTTCAACTATACGGATTGAAGTGTGACTACAAAACAGCTTGTACATTCCCATCCAGTTGAAAGGACTTTAATTGGATGTAATTATCGAGGTGGTACTGTAATACTGGACAGAAAGAGTATATATTCTGTACATTCCACTTAACGCTGTACAATTTATGAACAACCAATCAAAATAAGATTGATAAGAAATTCTTGAAAAAATATTGATTACAATTTGATTTAATTAAATTTCCGTAAAATCAATAAACATTTTTTCCTATTAGTCACGCTTGTTATATTATAATGTCGTCATCAATTTGCTTGAAAATAATTTCAATACAGTATCATGTCTAGTATAAATAACAAGATGTTGCGTTTACTTATAAATCGATACCCGAAATTATTATTTTTTTTGTGCTAAAAATAAGGTCGCCGGATGTTTGATGCCTAAATATCTGTCCCCATTCTATATACAATATAAATTTTGCTTTGGCTTAAAACATTATACCAATTTGTATTTCAGTTAATATAATCCTATATAATTCAACTAAAAAATCAACATTTAATATACAATTCAGATTCCGAAGAGTCTTTTCTATAATCTTTAAAGAAAATATATAGATTTATATTTTTTTGCTTCCGATATTTTTTTTATATATAAACTGAACATAGTTAAGTATATTTTCTTAAATTTTATAGCCTCAATAACTGATAGAATCGATCGAACACAACAACAAAAATAAAATAAAAGCAGTCCATTGAAAATTTTATTATCATTAGAACGAAGCAAAAAAAAAACTTCAAAATAATTAAATTACCCAAAGAGACTTGAAATGAATGCCTCCATGTATATATCAGTGTGTATGTGTGTGTATATATACAAAAGACCTAAAAAACATTGCAAAAATAATCTAATCATGTTTACAATCTAAAATAATTTAAAGAAAATTCCATTATGTATCCCATATACAACAAAAAAAAAATTTTTTTCCAGAGACCCTAATTTATTTTCGAACATGTTTATTTCACATAAAATACAAAAAAAATCAACTTTGGCGAAAAGAGATTTCCATTATCAAGTTGATAAGACGGGTATTTAGAAAATAAGATAGATTTTGATGTAAGATTTATTTAGTGGATATAATTTTTTTTATTTATTTCTGGACCAACAAAAAAAAAGTTTTATTTTAGGTAAAAATACTAAAGTTTTATTCCTCGTGTTTAATTTGGGCACCTTTTCAGCAAATTTACAAATTCCTAACCATCCTCAAGATGAGATTCGGAATTCAAAAAATTTAGGAATCGACTTCTTGTGTAACTTTGTTGAATTTTTGTATAAAGTGACTACAACAACTATTACTATAAGTTGGACGATTATAGGCAGTTACATATACATTGTAGTTCTTGTAGTATAAATTAAGGGTGAAACAAACTTTCGATCGAGATGATCGGGCTTAAAATATTATTTAACATTGTGTTAGCTGTTAAGTATATAAAACATATTCCTACTGAGTGCGAATTATTAATTGATAATCTTGCTGTGAGAGAAATTTTGATTTTCTGTATTGTACTGTTTTACTATGGTTAAATATTACTTTCAGCACAGAATGGTATTTTAAAAGGAATAAATATATAATTAAAAAGACCTTTAATTTAGAAAAAATGGCTTTTCTTTCATATCACCAATAGAATCAACGATATCATTTTGAGCTTTCCTGATCTGCGATTGTAGTATAACTTTTTTCAATCAAATATTTCGTTGATAAAATCAAGACAGTCTCTTCTCTCTTTAAGATAAACATGGAGATCGCACAGTGGCAGATAAATCACACGATACTGTAAAATTTAAAAGAGCAACAACACTAGATTTATAACCTTTATCAATAGTCCAGATTAATGTTGAAACACATTAGATACAATGAAATCTTTTTTGTATGTCCTTAACTTTTTAATGGTTCGATCAATCACTTATATAATATTAATAGATATATATGTGATTGGTTCATTACCGAAAGAACACTCACAGGTTGACATTATCCTCAAATATGCTGTTTTTAAATGTTTCAAAAGTTTTAATTCGAACTGCAATCTGGTCTATGGTAAGAATCGAACTCGAGAACGACGCGTGGTGAGAATCTTTAAACAATTAAACTTCCACTGTTCATATATATGTATATATATATATATATATATATATACATATATATATAAATATATATATATATATATATATATATATATATATATATATATATATATATATATATATATATATATATATATATATATATATATATGTATATATAATATATATATATATATATATATATATATATATATATATATATATATATATATATATATATATATATATAATATATATATATGTGTACATGTGTGTTTATATATGTATGTATAACAAATGGTCTAACAATTTTTCATAAACCTACTCCTTCAAAACTTATTCGGGGTTTAAATTGAATTCATGATAAACTTATGTAAAATTGAGCAAGTTTAAAAAAAACCTCCATTAGCTATCTGAATATGTTCAGCAATAAGATATCCAAAAGATCAAATAAGTATCACTACTGCCCCATAAACGTTCGTCCTTTCTTCTTGCAGTAAACTTTATTGAGTTTTACTTTCACCAAGAGAGCATACCATTTTGGTCCTCTGGTTAATCTGGTCACGTTTCTAACTTTTCGCTGAAATTTCTACCATGTTAGGATTAATGCCCGAGGAGATGTAGTCTGGAGTATAGAATAAAGTTAAATCGTTCTAGTACTGATAAAGCTGAAA
Source organism: Tipula lateralis (assembly GCA_963932295.1). Lineage (NCBI taxonomy): Eukaryota > Metazoa > Arthropoda > Insecta > Diptera > Tipulidae > Tipula > Tipula lateralis. The sequence goes on from OZ010738.1 coordinate 163,662,809, forward strand.
AATTACTTTCCCATATGTTATGGATATTATAGAAGTGTAAATTTTAACAAACAGGTGGCAGGTTAACCATGCGAGTAAAAGCCACAGATAATGGCATTTTATCAACGCTATCATCACTCAACGCTACTTCCAAACCCATAGGTTTAAGCATTTTCACCTTATCTCCCCTTATTTTAGTCGGAGAATTATAAATTGTATTCTAAAGGCACCATTATATTATTCAGAACCATTTCAGCTTTTTCAGCCTGATTATTACTTTGTGACGATATATTCGTTGGAAACTATAAAAATGTTAAGATTTATCATGAATACAACTTCAGAATTAAGTAACGGCGCTAGACTTTTTATGTAGAGTGTTAAATTATCTATAAGAATATGTTACGGGCTTTTTAAGGCAACATTCTGTTCAAGAAATGAAAAATTCTAAAATCTCAAATAAAGCTTTCTATGATAATCCATGTTATTTATTTGACAAACGATTTTATTACTGAGTCTCCTTCTTTAAAAAATCGAAGTATTATGATTTTAAAATAGACCCATATATGAACATACACTTCAAACACTGTTTAGGTTAATTAGACACGTTTCGTTACAATATGTATATGTTTTATTCAAACTAGATATTTTAGCCAGGAAAAGAGACAAAAAGTTTCTAATTTACTCATTAAACTTCCAGTATTTTTATAATAAAGCTTTTAAATTAACCAGTTCAAGTGTAACCAGTTTAGATATTGATGTTCAATTAACCTTTAAAATTTGCCTTTATAAAGAGAAATATCTTAGCCTCGCCATAAAAAATTCTTTGATAAATTATTTCAAGCACTTAACTGAAACTAAGTATCTATTTGAATTGTTAATACAAAAAGCTCAAATATGAAAGCTTGGTTTTATTTTTATTTTTTTATATATAAAATAAATTATAAAATGTATGTCAAAAACCATAAATAAGGTTTGTTTTTTATTTATGCACAGCTTTCGTAAAAGCTTTAAGCTTTATTAATGTAAATTATTTATTCATACATAAGTCTTTCTATTTCGTTACTTCTTCTATTCATTATATTTTTCGAATAATAATCGATTATAAATATTTTGAAAACAACAACTATAACATTTAATTGACAACAACAACCTACATCTCTCATTGACAACAACAACAATATTTACTATTGCGAAATTTTGTGAGAAGAGTATGATCCACTTTTAACAGTGGATTACTAACAAATATGTTTTGAAGGTTTAATTGGATAGTAGTTAAAGCTCACCAGATGAGCTTTTAGGCTTGTAAATTTTACCAAACATAACAATTAATTCTTATGTTGTAGAGACATAAAAAGTTTGGTGAGATCATATATTGACCATTTATACTAGCAAACATTTGTAGATTGTTTGTTACTGTCCGTACTTTGGTTCATATAACCACGCTGGTTACTTGTTAAATTGGCAATCATTAAGTACATGAAAAGTTGTCTTTAATTCAACTACAAATTTAATACAAGTTCCTTGCTTAAGTTTTCTTCAACTGTCGACATTTCAATGAATGCTCTTCTTAATAACAACGACATACGAAATTTTAAATGATTCAAAATTTTAATTTACAATAATAACATTTATTCTTGCAGTGGTATTTGTAATTATAACATTATCACATAATCCCATAAAACTTATTATTTCATTGACTATAAAACGTTTAATTTATTAAATTAAAAGCACATCCTGTTAGCAAGTTAAATGAATTACTGCATATTTTGAAAAAATAATGTTATGTTGTTGCCAATTAATATGATGTTGTCTTTATGTTGATAATATGTTTATCTGTGCATTACAATTACATAAAAAATAGTATTCTAAGTTTTGCTCTGTTCTCTAATTTTATGCTCATTTTTCTAATTTATGTACATATATTGATTTATTGTAAAAAATCTAATACGAGGTTTTTTGATAAAGCTGGGACAAAGTATAATCGAGATAATGAACATGATGTTTCATCTTCAAATCAATTTGAAAATTCTGAAAAGCAGCCAGAAAATCGATTAGTCACAACACAAATTGGAAGTGTTTTTAAAAGCTTAAAAGTAATAGACTTATTAGTTAATATCCCTTTTTCTATTTCAACAAGCAATCAATTCGGTTAGAGACCAAATAGAAGACCGCCGTAGGTCACGTTTTCGAGTCCAAATAATTTACTGTAGGTTTGGGACTTTACCGAATTTCCTTATACATTTTATCAACATAAAGTACTTAAGTCTGGTTTTTGAGCTTTTTGCAGTTGCATTCAATACCTATGTAAACTGTTTAATTAAAGCCTTTTTTTAATGATCAATCTTCATGGAAATTTAATTTTGAATAGACTGATGTTGTGTTTATTTTGATGAAGTATATATTATAGCTTCGTATAGTGTTGTTCGAAGCTTTTTAATTTAATGATGGGGTAGGAGGTATACCAAATCTTTTATATAAAATTCATTGAAGTTTACACAAAAATGAAACTCGAAAGCACAGTTTACTAGCCGTGAATAATTAAGGCTAAAACGCATTGATCATAGTATATACGATTGTTACTAGCTTTTCCAAAATCCGCATAAACTGCATAAACGAAAACATGAATTCAATAAGTTAATATTATAAATTGAAATAAATTGGTTAAAGTTTTGAAAAAACTGGACCGACATTTGGATATTAGAAAACCGATATTAGAAAACTATTGGCTTATATCCATTATTTTTAAAAACATAATCAGTTTTACAATTTATTTCAATTATATTTGCCTTAAGCACTTGTACTTAAATTATAAGGTTGACAAATAGTGTTTTTTTACGTTTGTGGAACACATCTGATTAATATTGCAATGTCGTAAAATTATATTTCTGAGATTATCCTTTCTAAAATATCTGAGGTACATTTCAGCTATATATGTATAGGGCGCCTCAAATCCTTATTTTCATTTTTAAATTTATGATTTGATAGTTCAACGAACTTATAAATTCAATGTTCATAAACTCGATTAGTATAATTAAGAAAAATCGTTCTGTTTGCTTAACGTTTGTAATTTCGATGATGACGTTTGACATTTAAAAGAATGAGAGCATACAGTACCCAACTACCCAACTAGCAGAACTGTTTTAATTAATCTTTCAAATTTGGGATGCTAATTGGATGTAGTTAATTCAGTGTTTCAAGACTTTGTGCTTAATCAACCTCTATCAATGTGACTGAATCTTACTGTTTAAGCCATTTAGAAACTCATGCAAGTCAATACAATAAACCATTATAAGATAATTGGTTAGTTACATAATTGTTTAAGTACTTCAGAATTTGAAGTTGGTGGTAAAATATCATACACTATTTTTTTTGGAATATTACAAGACTTTAGAGTCCATGGATTTTCATCATTGTTATACAAAATTTTAATGTGCTGGTGAACGTTTTATATGAAATTTTTTAAACTATTAGACACTTAATATTTTAAATGGAATAAGCTGGTATTTATATTATATCTGGGAGTTACTTTAGTTGCAATAATGTTATATTATGTACGTATTGATATACTAATGACAGAAGCATACTTCATGTTAGGGTTGATTAAATGGTGATCTTAACTTGACTTTGTTGGCTGTATGGACTCCCTTACACATGAGCTTATCAATTAAAACACATTTAATTCTACAAAGACTGATTTTATTTTATTTCCCTCAAGGACGACTGGAATCATGAAAATAATATATCGTACCACGAAAAAGGTGCTTCATCTCAATGAACTAAACTATAACCAATATTGGAAAAAAGTGCTGACCTTCATTGGAATTTCACTATTGTTTTCCATCACAAGTTTTCCGATCTATTTCAGTGTTTGCAACAACCTGCAAAAATTTGATTGAATTTACTATTGTAAACGATAAAAGTCATTGATTAACACAATAAATACTGGTTTTAAAAAATTTTAAACTTCGTATTCCTGAGTAGTCGAGGAAAACATTTATGTGCCTTAAAGTGAAAAAAAGTTCTACTCGGTTATTTATAGATAATAATGTCAAGAACAACACAATGTCGATTTGATGCATCGTGTTCGATTTTTTTTTGTTAAGTACTCGTACATCGACTTAAGTATGTTTATTATATGGTAACGAAAATTCCTATTGATCAGTATACATAAGATTCACTAATAAAGAGGATTCAATGATACAGTATATACGCGGTTTATGTACTCGTAGTAGTGGTTAAAAGAGAAAAAGTTCGAATTGTCAAGGCTATGGAATACTATTAAGTTTGAGTTTGTTTAGTATTGGAGACCGTTGGCAAGCGTAACTTGAATCTATTGTAAAATTACATTTGATTTCGATAACCGTTAAGAAGACAAATTATGAGTTGCTTAGCACAATATTACTAAGCTTTAAGTTTTATTACAAAAATTTTGAGAATTCGTATGGATATGAAATATTATAAATGGTATTCCAATAAAAGCTTCTAGAAGTTTTTTTGAATGAAAATGCATTAAAATCAATTTAATAATCAAAAATTTTACTTCTGACGTAAGTTTGGTTTATGACATTTAATGTTTAAATATAATTTCTTTTAAAGATTGTTGGAGATTGGTTTATAGGTCATCCGTTCTATGGATCCAATTTTGTAGCCGATATTCCGTTAGTTACGAGTTTTATGTTCGTTTAAAATGCAGGGCACGTATATCGATATAAAGAGTGATTTTATATACCAAGATCTTGGAGTCTCTTTCTCGATATGATGTTCTCATTAAAAAATTTTTTTAATAAATCGATGAATTGGCCCACTGTGTAGCAGGTTTCACCATTCCGGTTAGACCACTGTCGTTAGACCACTGTCTTAAATTTTTGAAAATCATAATTTATTCATCATTAGTTATACGATCCACGGATAATATTTCTTATCGCTGTTATGCTCATCATCATTAACATCAAAAACATAGAAATTTTCAGGATGAATTTTTCAGGTTCTTCTGGCTATTCATCAGCCACATTTTTTCTTTTTGTTGACGTATCCATTCAGCCAAAAATAAGATTCATTGTTTTGAATACGTTTTCTCGGTAAAAATTAATTCTAAGCTTCTCCAAAGAATATAAATTGATGACTCAAAAGATGTTCGTGCATTCTTGAAAATCTGCATTTTGTTTGTTTTCAAACAAGATCTTTTTTCAAAATACGCTGCCACACGAGATACGTAAACCTTGAGTACGGCGACGAATTGATTCATTGCGGTCTTGACGAACACTTTCAGCAACTGAAGAAATATTCAAATTAGATCGACTTCTACGCACTCTAGCCCTTTTGTGAACCAAATTTATTTTTTGTACATCGGTCACCAAATGGCCCAGCCGGACCCTTTCATATTTATATTATCTTATATAAGTAATTATTTGATTTTATTGAGGTTTGTGATTGCATTTCATTACTTTTGATTAAAATTAGTATATTATAATAAAAAAAATTTTTATTTTTATTTATTTATTTATTTAGATAAGAAATCCATAAAAACTTAACACTATGATAAAAACTTAAAAATAAAAACTTAACACTATGAAATTAAACTACAATAAAAATTTATCCTTACAATATAATTTAATATTTTGCTTAAATTTTACTAAAGAATTTTCATTCTTTATTTCGTTTGGCAATTCATTATACATTATTAGACCTTTGTACATAAGCATATTTTTTACTTTATCATTTTTATAAAAGTCCAAACTAAAATCACATTGATTTCTTAAGTTATACTTATGAACCTCATGTACATATTTCAATTTATCACTTATATAATAAGGTAACAGTTCATTCTTGATTTTGAAAACTAAAATTAAAACATTCATATTAATTAATTGTTCTTCATTTAACCAATCTAATTTATCTAGCATTGAATTTCTAAGCATCTGTTTGTTACTTAAAAATAAAATAGATGAGCAATATTCAAAATAAGGTTTGATAATAACATTGTATATATGTAGAGCTGTGTTAAAAGAAATATTTTTCCGGATACTTCTTAAAAAATATGCTTTTCTTGCAATTTTTTTGCATACATAATCCAAATTATCCTTAAATCCTAATTGATTATCAATTATTACACCCAAATATTTTATTTTATTTACAACTTCAATTTTAACAATTTTTTTTACTACTTTATCAGTTAACTCTCCATTAATACACATACACTTAGCTTTATCAATGTTTAATTTTAATTTATTCATTTTAAACCATATATTCATTTCGATTAAATCACTATTGATTTTATTAATACACTCCTCTACTGAATTACCAGTAACATATAGTAAAGCATCATCCGCAAATAAATATATTTTTGATTGCTTAATGATTTTATCAATATCATTTATTTATAACAAAAATAAGTTTACTTCTAATATTGTACCCTGTGGTACTCCAATATTAATAGCTTTTGGTTCAGACTTAGTCATATTTATTTTGGTTCTTTGTTTTCTGTTACACAGATACGATTTAAACCACTGCAGGACTGTACCAGATATACCATATTTTTCTAGTTTCAACAAAAGTATATGCCTGTCGATAGTTTCAAACGCTCTTGATAAATCTTAGAAGATTGAAACTATGACTTTTTTACTGTACACATTAACTCTCCAATTTGATATAACTAAATTGATAAGAGATTTGCAACTGTGATGTTGCCGAAATCCCGATTGATAGTTAAAAATAAAATTATTTCGTTCGAAATATTGGGTCAGTTGAATACTAGCTGCCTTCTCTAAGATTTTAGCCTCATTACAAATCATGTTAATTGGTCTAAATTCGTTACACTTTTTTGTATTACTAATCTTCTCAGTTGGAGTTACTACTGTTTCCTTCCAAAAATTTGGAAAAATACCACTATTCAATAACTTATTAATTATTGATAATAAATTTTCACCAATTAAATCAAAACAATCTTTAATCATATTTATACTAACATAATGTACATCTCTTTTTGAGTTCATACTTTTAATAATATTGAAGAGATCATCTATGTGAAGGACTTCAAAAATAAATCTACTGTCTTAAGTATTGATTTTATTTCTATATGGAACAATTGGAATACTTTCATGTAAGCCTACAATACTATTAACAAAAAATTCATTAAAACTTTTAGCAATTGATTCTTCACCCTTTACTATTTCCCCATTGAAATCTATATCCGTGATTTCAGTTTTGGATTTCTTCAACACATATATACGATTTAATATTTCTCCACATCGATTTTTAATCACTAGAATTTGATATGTTAGATTTCATAAAGTCATTTTTAGCTTTTATAAGTATACTCTTGTAACTATTCCTGATTGATCTATAACTACACCATTCAAAATCATTGTTGATTAAACAGGCCTTATTATATTGTTGTACTTTTTTAATTTTTAAGCTTTCTAACGATTTATTAAACCATACGCAATTCATCTCTTTTGATATTTTTTGTCAACAATAAATTGATCAACTACGCACCTTAAATTTAAACTAAAATTTTTTGCTTTACAGCCACTGGCAAGATAATAAATTGTTCCAATACCATTTTTATTTATTAAACTACGAAAACGCTCTTTATTGTATTTAATAGATCTTATAACAATATCATTTTTGGTCCTTAAGACCATATCTTTAATAAGTACTTCTACGGTTTCATGATCACTAATTTTTAAATTTTTTTTAACTGCCGCACTAATGTTATAATAATCACTGACAATCACATAATCAATTAACGTTCTTGACATGCTAGTAATTCTGGTATGATCAGCCACAATTTGTTTCAAACCACAGTCATTAATAATTTGACTAACATTGTCTTAATTTATATCATTTGTAAGCCAATTTAAATTCATATCACCACAAATGCAGGTTTTTCCATTATATTCACTAATTTCATTTAAACACTCGTTAAAATCTCCAAAAAACGATGTAGTTTGGTACAAATATTTCGGCGCTCTATAGAAGACAGCCAAAAACAGTATATGGTGCATATAAGTAACTTTAACACTCAACCACCAAAAATCCAGATTCATCGAAATATTTTTGATTGTTTCTATATTCCAATGATCACTAATATAGATACCAACACCACCAGTATGACGAGAACTCGAATTACATCGAACTAGTTTGAAATTCTTCATTTCTACTAATGAATCCAAGTCCAATTCAGATAAATGAGTTTCACTAAAAAAAATAAATTCATATCCGCTATTTAGAATCACACTCTCCAATTAAAAAATAGTAAGTTCGTAATATTAATAATTTAAAAATATTTAGTTAATTAAATTTAGATTTAAAAATGGCACTGACGACAAACTGTGTTGTTGACTGAAACATAAATGTATAACTTATAGTTCTTGGAAATAATAAATATTTGAATTTCGAATAATGGGCGACCCAAAAATGTTTCTATTGCTGATCGGCAGACAAAATGTTTTATCATTTGTCTATTATTACAGTGCAATTCAAATTGCGGACGATTTAGAGTTTTCGTTAAAGAAAATAAACATTTCTTCGTGGAAAACTTCAGCCCATCCTGCATCTAGATCTTTACCAATATAAATCTTTCCGTCCAATGAATAATGTGTTTTAGCGTCCCGTACCGTTCAGGTTTTGATGGGATACATTGACTGAATCTGGTCCTGCCACGATATGGAAACAGCTGTTCATCAATGGTGATATTGTTCTAGGAGCGAATATTTTTTTTCTAAATTTTCATTAAGAAAGTCCCAGATATCTCGAATAGGTGCAGCTTTATCCAATTCCGTGATAAAGGAACAAAGTCGTGATAAAGGAACAAATTGTATGCATGCCATTGTAGCTCCAAAAATTGGTAAGTTTTTATGTTTTCCAGAAGTGTGTTGAAGATTCTTATGACTTTCACCAGTCGCTCCAAGGATATCAATGAATCCAATCAGTTCAACCTGCGTAACTGCCTTTCACATTTTATGCATTTTGCCGTGATTATTTGTATTCCATTGGTGTATTTTGCTAAAAGTATATATTGATTTGTTTCATTCACGATAATAAACACGATATTGAACGTTAAACATTTTTAGAATACTTAGATTGGCCCAGATGGGATCATTTTGGTTCATTCTGTTCAGAAATTTTCTTAAGAACGGCGTGTGAATGATGTAACGGAATATGATGACCACTGCTGTTTGCAAAGTGTGCATGCAGTAGCAGAAATTAAAAAAAGGGCCTGGTTCGAACCATTACTCTCCACAAGGGATAGTCGGGGGATGAATGTTCTATAGTGAAAAAGTAGTTTAAAATTTATTTAGTTGTGTTCATTTGGACGATTATGAACACCATCATTAGGTCGATGAGCACGAAAATCACTTTTTACAGAACACAGAAATTTGAAAAAAATTTCTATAATTTGTAAACTTTGTTTCTAGCCTTAACGCTAGTACTCAGATCGATATCGCGTGAAATTTCCATACGATTTTACCAAAGTGAACTCAGAAATGAAAAATTTTATTTCTGTTTTCACTAAGCAGTACTCAGTTCATTAGCGGAAACACTTTAGTTAACTCATTGCACTAAAGATGGCACGCATAAACTCTGTTTATACGAAATGTTTCACGTGAAAATAATGATTCGAATCTTTTTTGTCACGTGAAATTTAAAAATTTGGATTCTCCAAAAAAAAAATTATTTCTATTTTACGTGAAAATAAAAAAATTTTTCGAGACCTCGGTGAAATTTCATTTCACTATTATGTGAGTACTAGCCTTAAGTCTATTAATTGTGAAATGTGATTGAATACTGAACACAGTTGTCAAGTATGAATTCCAATTAGAATCTCAATTCGAAAATGTGCCTTCGATCACTAGGAATCCTTAATTAACTTATAATTCATCTTTTATATTTTGAACGAGCCATCAAACAGAGAATACACTTTATATAACATTAATTAAAGTGATAAATTACCAATTAAAATTGAACTAAAACATTGTTGTGTCTACACACTATAAATATAACGAAAACTATTAATTTTTACCATAAAAGCTTCAATCATTTTATTGCTCTATATAATATATATGTATAATAAGCAACTGCAAAATCGTTAACTTTGTGTATACACGGATAGGTATAAAGTTACAGGAAGCAGTATAATGTTATTTTATAAACGAGAAATATTATTTTAAATTTTCCAGTAAAATCATTAATTATCATATTGCATATATATACAGAGTGAAACCAAAGGCAAATACTTGAGCACATATATTGAGCTAACATCACATCATTCTATATACTTTATACAGTGGTTTGTTGTAATATTTTTTTTTCCGCAATATAAGTTTTAAATTACAAAATTATCTATTTTCTAACCTCATTTTTATAGTTATTGTTGTGTTGTGAGTCGTGGTGAAGAAAAAAACTTTAAAATTTAAACCCATATAAATTTTCTATTCATTTGAGTTTTATATAATGTATGTACATTGTATAGAATGAAAATAAATATTTCAAACACCTAATTTTTATGCCAGCAAATTCTTTTCGAAAAGTTGTTGGCCCCTTTCCCCTTACCCTTCGTCAGCATGCTATATACCATTGATATAATAGAGAGATAATATTTTTCCATTTATATGTACATACATAGAGAGACGAGTGTGTGCAATTTTCATTCATAGTCGAGCTTTTTTGCGCTATGAAATTCATAAAATCCTTTTTTCAGAAGCAGCACAAATTTATTGTGGTTGTTGTTAATGTATTACTTGAATATATGAAAGAAATGAATTTTTTTACCTTCCTTGGAATATATATATTTATATATAATAAAGGAAATAATAAAAGTGATTTATATCGTGTTCTAATGTAATGCGTACACAACACTATATACATATAGTTATGTGCACATTACAAGAATTATCGTTAAATAATGATCATCGCGTATCTGAATATTTAATTTATGATTGCATATATGTGCAACACGATTCAAATTTAAGACATTGTTATGTACACAATTATACTGTATATAGTCACGAAGCACTGGGAAAATCTATAACCCAAAAAAAAACACAAAAAATAGAATAACTTATTAAATTTTGACACGAATCTTGAAGAAATAATTTTCTTCTTTATTTGATTAATAATTCGTTTTTTTTTGTGTGCGCTATATATATGATGTGTGTGTGTGTTATACGATTCGAGGCGTGGATTTCAATAAATTAAATTAATTTATAATGATAAAATACCTGGGGGAGTCTTTATAAATCACAATGTTGATGATGATGATAGCATAACGATAAATAGGATTTCATATATATTCTCTCGTATAACGAATAAGAAAAATTTGATTTGATTCGATTTTATTTTTGTGAATAGACACACGATGTATTCGACTAGTAATTAGCGTGAAATTATTAGATTATATATGTATTGTTACGCATCTTCATAATATATGGAAGTGATTATTAGCATCAACACGGATGCAGATGATTTTAATGTAGCACTAGTTGGTAGCTCTAGTCCTTGCGATAGCTGTGTTCCTCTTAGAACAGTGATTATAACCCTAGATCTGATCTATAGATGACTTAGAATATTACAGATGCAATCAGATTTAAAAATAATCTCGCAATAGAAAAGTAAGGTTGATTTTGGGCAAAAGTAGTATTTGTCCAAATCAAGGTGGTATGGTAGGTGTATAAAAACAATGGAATTTTGAATAAATAAAACATTGATAAGTCCTATTGTTGGCTTTATTTCTGAACAGCGTTCTTTCCATTTTTATTTTTATATATTTTCTCTGAGGAGTTAGAGTTTGCTATTTGGAAAGTTACTTATGGCCAAAATACTTATCGATATACTCGAAATGTGTTCGAGCAATGCAATTAAATCAAAAAAAAATTCGATTCGAAAAATTTGCAGTCGTATCGAGTTATCCCTATTTAGATATCTAAGGTTCCATTTTCGAAGCTTTTAAGACACTTGTAAATAACCATCGTAGTATGAAAGACAAGGAACTGACTTTTCTCATTTTGTTAGATTTTTCAATGGCTTTTGACTTACCTTGTTATTCTTTATAATAAGCTTATCGCATAATTAAAATTTTCTCTTTTGGGTGCTTGATTGTCCTTTTTTTTTTAAATATTGTTATATTTTCCCCTAGTAGAGATTCGAACAAATCCATGGTTCGATCACTTGATTGTCAGTAATAAAAATCACTTGCTTGTTTTTCACTATAACTTTTATTAACAATCACCACAATTCACTTTTACAGTACTTTTAATTCACTGTTAATTTCACTTTTTCACTATTTCACTTTTAATCACTTTTTCCCGATTTTAATTTATCGCTGTTCCAATTCAAACTGAAACTTTACATACGCTTTCTGTTCGCGTATTTATACTCAGTTTGCCCGCTTCTCGGTCATAGTAGAAGTTTCAATTTGTTTATTATTTCGCGTGTATACTGCGAGTCATGCTGATTATCAATTACAAACATTTACTTGTTCTATTTAATCAGAGATGTCACCCACGTCCTTAACAATAATTTATAGCAATTTGTTTTGTGGCTCAAGACTCTCTCAGCTGATCCGCGGTTCGTTTAATTACGTCCAACATTACGCCTAAATGGCTTAATTGAGGACATACGGCCATAGGTCCGAATTACGTAGAACCATCTACATAGCTCCATGCTAGTCTATAGTACTTACATGGAAGATGGGTTGACCCATGAGTTCTGCACTTTAACAGAGGGTCATAGATGTGTTCATTAACACCACCAATCGTAATCAAATGGTGAAAAATCCCTTTTGCATCCTGGCCTTATTGGGATTCGAACCTGGTACCGCCATTACCTTCTGCGCCAACTGCCACAGCTTTAACCTCTGAGCCACCTGAGTGGTAGATTTTACTTAGTTAAGGGTTAATTTTTAATAAAAATCTTCTCAGTCAGTTAGTAAATATTTAGTTTACTAAGTTGCTGGTAAGAACCAAATAATCTTATCACAAAGTTAACGTTAGCATTTCACATTACGTCCATCTTCGATTACCCTGTACTGGAAATTCTTTTATGAAAATGAAAATTTACAATTTACTGTTTTGTGTAAATTTAACTGTAGTATAAATTTAACTGTAGTACATGCTTCTTTGAAACCTTCCTTATTGAAACCTTCGTTATAGCGACCAGTTAAATCAATGAATTTTTGTAGCTAAAATATGAAGACAGTGATTAAGACGTTCTTTGGTTCAATTAAACGGTGCCACACGTCACACAAATTGTTAAACTCCAAAACATTCCGATACCTTTTGGCTATACATAAGTTGGACGTTGAGTAACTATTCTTGGAGTTTTAGTGTACATATGTAAACCTATCACATTAACGATGTAGCAGCTCATATATATAAATGGCACAGTACCAACAATACGTACCACAATAAGAAATAATGAACCACATTGTTGTAATGTTTAAGTTGGAAAAACATAAATTTTTCAAGTTGCCAAATGCAACTTTTGGTTGGTACTAATATTTCTCTATCAGACTGTGTCCTTAATCTGAAAGAAATATTTTAGTTGTAATGATCAATACATAATAAAAAATAGCGCAGGCATCGGCAATATACAGTCATTTGCTCTAATCCATGATTACTGGAAAAAATATCTTTCATTTTCTGCTGTTTATGTAATCTGTTCTGGCCACTCAATGGTTGTTATATTCGATTGATGTATAACCATGACTATAAACAACTCCATTTTCAAAGATTATCACTATCCAAACATAAGAAACTTCCTGGGAGGTAGTATCAACTATAAATTAAAACCTATATCTTTTCTGTCAAACTATAATTAGAGTAATTCTAGGTTACATTAAAGGTTAAAAAGCAATTTAGGCCCTTTAGAAAATTGTGCTTTCCAGTATTTCCAGCTGCCAGTGCGGAAAACAATGTCAGTGGAGACTTTTATGTAACTGCCTTGATTCCATCGTGGACAAATTAACTCAATAATTGTGTATATGTATGCTACATCTTATTCTATTAATCTATATAGGCCAAAACGGTCCAAGGCACGACAAGAGGCCTTACGAATCTTTTAAATCGTATTGGTGCACATTATATTGGTGGTCAACCCAACGAATGACGCATTATTTTTTATGTCAATCGCTTTTCATTTATTACGGTTAAGGGCGAGAATCGAACTCAAGACCGGACTGCGGCGTGACTCTCTTAACCATTTATCTTCTACCATTAGTATAATTCTATTTTGTTGCTAGGGTTTTCTAACAATTCTTGGATAGTTTTATCTTTCAAATTATCGTAGACCATTGTTTCTTTATTACTTTTATATCTTCAAATGAAGAGCGCCCAGTTTTATAGTTTCTTCCATGCCAACATTTTTTATTACTTTATGACATATTTAAAAATATAAAGAAGTTAATGGGACAGTTAACTTCTTATTTATTTTGAAATGTGTCATAATGTTGCGTAATATACCATCTCTGCAAGTTCAGAAATTTTAATAATAACTGAAACCAAAAGATAGTTCAGTCCTGCATAAAATTTTGCTGAAAATTTTCAATTACTTCATCATCCTAACCCTTCTACGTTTAGTTATATTTCTTACAAGTCTCGTTGATGTATAATAAAATTGCTATTCTGCCTCAAGTTCAACCAAAGCCCAACTGGTGGTTTTATATTTCATTAAATGATATTTGACTACCTATCATATTCATCAAAGCTGTCGTCTCTTTTCAGCTGTGGCCAAATGTTTGGGCTACCTTCTTAGTTAATTTCCTATTCTGTGACTAACTCTACGAAATCCAACAGTTTGACTATTTATCAACTTAGTTTAAATTAGTTATGATAAAATGATCAAAGTAAAGTGGATTTTAGTAGTGCGATGTATGACATTTATCACCACATTACTTTAGCAATTTTAAAACTTCACTGGCTAAGTCTAAATTCAGTGGTGAGAACCATTTAAATTGGGTTCAAAATTTAACTTAATACAATTCAGACATATAGGTGTGTAGCCCACGAATTGTTTTCATTAACATTCGGTTGGTTTCCTTTTTCTAGACTGTATATTGCACACAAATAGATCGATCATAGTTTAATAATGGAAAAAATTTTGGTGATCCTACTGTTCAGGATTAGGATGTCTCGGAAAATGTTGATCCAACTGTATGCTTATTTAGTGGTAACAAAGCCATGGTTGCAATGCTTGTGTTGAATATGATTGAAATATTTGAATTGGGTATGTTCACTGTAACTGACACAGCTGTATCCTGACACTACTGTATAAAAGCAGTTTTCGGTTAGCAAGTCTAAGTATATGCTGGTTTGACATATATTTCGGTCATATATTTTTATTTTAAGTTATTTGTTTGTTAATGCTATTAGTGCCTAATGTTATTTAGAAGGACTTCTGTAGTTTTATTCTTATCTTCATAAGATAAGAGTATTATCGTCGAAATTTCTCAATTTCACTGCGACTGTAAGTCGCAATTTTAGCATCAGAAATGGAATTATAATGCGATTTGAAAGTGATCTACGAAAATGGCCCGCCGAGTCAGTATTAAGAGTTAAGAATATGCCGAGACTCAAAGTGGCATGGTGTTGATTTTTTCAGTACACAAATTTTAGAGGTTTCTATGCCTAATGGAAATAATAATTTTTTTATATTGCTTCCATATGTGCTTTTCCTGGTAAATCAAATTATAAACATGAAATAAATAAATAAATACCCTCTCACTCAAGTCAAGATGCTTCCATTTGATAGTTTTTGTTCAATATTTATTGGCGGGAGCAAACTGAAAATTGATTAACAAATGAAAAGTTATAACTGCATTTGTTGCAGATTTAATCGATTTTGTGGCTAAAATAAGAAACTGATTTAGATTTTATTTGGATTTAGATGTTCAATAAATTCAAAACGGTGCCATATGTCTCGGAAGTCGTTAAACTGCAAGACTTTTTGCCACCTGAGCTATATGATTTGAAGTTAAACTACGTTTTTTAGTGTATAGTGTAGAGCAATAATTCACAAACATTAACATTTTGATGTTCGGATGCATCTACCTATTACAAAGGAGATAGTGGTCACATAAACCATAGTACAACCATAGTAAGCATAGTACAGACTATCATTTTGAATAACTAATTATGAACTTCTAACATAGATTTTATGTTGTTTTATTATATTGAAATTTATAATCTTTGGTGCAAAAAACCTTTGGCCAGTACCAGTATCTTGCTATCGGACTGTGATCATAACCTGAAGTAAATATTTTAGTTCAGAATTTTGAGACATGCATTACTTGTGAAGATATCTGAAATAAACAGTATTTTGCTGTTAGAAACACAACAGTTGTTATATTCGAAAAATGTATAACCATGGCAATAAACATTTCGAATTCCCTTAAATTGTTCATTGTGATTTTTGAAAATTTTCAAAGATTATCCTCATCCGTATGACAACTCTTGGGATGTATGGTATATCAACCAATACCGAAACTTGGGATTTTTTAACTCCACGTCATATATATTGCCAGATGTTCCAAACGATCTGCCAGTCCAAAACAAGGTCAGTGGATACTGTTATTAAACTGGTTTGATTCTATCGTGGGTATAGTTGTTCGATTTCTTGTGTAATATAGTGGTTAGTTCTTAAGCATTCATATCGCCAAATGTTAGAGCGCACACTGCAGGTTTAATGCCAACTTTTCTTATCATACTTATAACACATTTGAACATATATAAAACAAGTTAACTGTTCCAGTTGAGTAGTATAAACCATCTCTGCTAGATTTAGAAAGTGACTGTATTTAAAAATATATCACAGCGATAACGAGGTGAAACCAATGAGACTATTATATTTATGATGTGTGTGTTATGGTTCCGTCGAGCATACAATTTTAGTGAAAGGATCCAAAACGAGCCTTATTAGACAAATTTTCAACTGCATTCGTCTTTTGCGTGATAGTGCTGGACAAGAACATATAAAATATGTCATCTTATGAATTCACGTTTCCAAACCTTCTATACGTAAGTTATAGATTGTTATATTTCTTGGAAGTTTCGTTTATGTTTAATGCAATTGATACTCGCCCTCAAGCTCAACCATAAAGCTTAACTTGTGTTTTTAAATTTTATTTGATGTTATTTGACAGTCTTTCATATTCAGTAAGACTGTTGGCTCTTGCTAGCTGAGGCCAAATAATTGGGCTATCTACTTAGTTAATTCATATTATTAACTAGAAAAAACACCTACGAAATCTGTGACCTTCTAGGAGTTTGAATCAAAGAGCTTGATTATTGGCCTTACAATTTACAGTCGGCCTGCCTGACAGGATCTAACTGTCGACACTTAAAAAAATTGGGTGCAAATCGTCGAAGTACCTCAAAACTAACTTCACTGAATAATTTCAATTGTGGGATCTATATGACCAATTAATCTTTACATTACTGTAACAGTGGTAAGACATCACATTTGATAAGTCTTTAAAAACTTCTTTTGATAAAAAAAAATATCGCTATCTGATTTAATTATTGTTTTAGAAGTCAAATGCCTTTATAAAAATACTATAAACCAATTTTTGATTAGTAAGTAGAAGTATATCCTGCCATTTGTTCCTCATATAATCCTTAATTAGAGTATTGCCGCCCATACTGTGATTTGATTGCTTGTTTGATATAAGAGTCGAACTTCTGGTTTTATATACAAGTATAGCTGCAACTATTACTTTATACCAGCTATATATTTCACGCCAGCTTATACTATACTGTCGTGTATTAATTTTATTAGCATGTTATTATCACAAAATTTTTGATGAAGCCTTCTTGGTAAAGAAATAAAAGGAAGAAGAAGACACGTTGTCTAATAAATGGAGGTATAATAGTTCAAACAAGTTTTTAACTTAACACATCACTCCTATTGAAAGCATGTGGATCTTCACCAGCCCAAAAATACTCTGGTATTTCTATTGTTTTTGGCGATGAAGGGTTATTACATGTTCTTGAAAAACAACCAGATCATTAAGAAATGATGTATTGAACCTTTGTATGTAGAAATAATCTGTAATTATTCACTAACTCTTTATATATTCATTTATAGGAACTCAATATTAAGACCGTAGGTAATTAAGCAGGTAATTTCGTGTAACTTCATCGCTTGTTGATTTGCGCGTTCAAGGTTTAAACTGAAGGTTCAATTTTCACACACTCTTCATAGAAAATCAGGATGTGTTGATTTTCTATGAAGTCCAAATGTCCAACTTTTTCTGGTTTATCGACGAAGGCGTTGTAACTATACAGATCGTCCGAGCAAATAGTCAACTGATGTCATATCGCACGAACTCCAGTTAATGTATTGTACCATATCAGTTACTTTTGATTTCGAAACATAGTTGGATAAGTATGACCGTTGGTGGTACTTTCATTTTATGTTTCATATTTGCCAACCAAATACTACACTGCGTCGCCCTAACCCCCTAAAACTTACATCCATAACACATTAAATCATAATTAAATCTCATTAATGCAATAATTTTCCTTTACCTCATATATAAATTAATGTTTGTAGATGAATAAAATATATGTTTTGTAAATTTATGTTATATGTTCACTCATACGAGTATATACAGTATGTGTATTTACATTTTATGTATAGCTATACGTATACATTATATACTAAAAGCAAATAACAACATTATTAATACAAAATTCATTAAATAAATATCGTTATATACGGAATAGTAATGTGTGTATATACACAGTAATTTGGTTTGTTTACGTGAACCATAATCTACGGTAGATTTTCTGAACGTGTTTATACTTAAAACACCCTAAAGGCTCATAAACTATATATAGGGTAGAAGCCTCTCGTATATGTACACAATGAATATGTACGATTTCAACGAACCTTAGCTTTTAATTGAAGAAATGCATAAATCGTTAGTACAAAAAATGTATATATTTATCTAACATTGTCTATATACATATATACAGTGTGTATAAATAAATATAGACTACAAAGCTTCTTGTCTGACAAAAAAAAGTTGTTGAGAACCAAACAATATAATCAGTATAATATATAAAGTTAGATGTAAAAGAAGGAAATAATAGTAATAATAGTGAACGTGACACTTATGTCCTTCTATTGTGATGTCGAGCTTAAAAGAATTTTATTCGTCGTCTTCTATATACACACACATTGTATATATACCATACGAGTACGATGATGGTACAACAAACTATACAAATAAAAAAAAAAGTTGTATTTAGAAAGATAAAAGCCTATATAGTTGAAGATTTCCTTAATCATCTCTTAAAGTGAATATTATGGTTGACGAGATAACTATATCGTATATATGAAGCTGTACAATATAAATCTATTATATAGTCACATTTCCAAATTAGAGTCTATTCACGTATATACGCAATATTTGATATATATATATATATATATATATATATATATATATATATATATATATATATATATATATATATATATATATATATATATATATATATATATATATATATATATATATATATATATATATATATATATATATATATATATATATATATATATATATATATATATATATATATATATATATATATATATATATATAATGCTTTCTCTGTATATTGGACACTCAAGGGACTGAAGAAAGTGTCCAATTTATAAATATGTCCAATATACGGAACACTTTGCTTTGATACTCGCAAATATAACACATATCGTCAAAGAGAATAAATATAAAGAGGAACATCTTATATGAACCGCGGTTGCATATAAACTAAACATTTTAAAATATTTCTGATATATTTGATGATGGGAATCGAAATGGGATAAACATATATTTATTATTTCGTTTTCTATTTCGAATGATAACAAAAAAAATATTTGACGATTTCAAAACATCGCTTACTGTTTTATATTAAAATTAAATTGTAAAATGGAATAGATAACTATATGAAAATATATCTTTTCCATTTTACAATCGAATCATAATATGAAATAGTAATCGAAGTTTTGAAAGATTCAAATATTTTTTTTTGTTGCTGTCGTTCGAAAGAGAAAACGAAATAAAAAATATTTGTTTTTCCTATCTCGCTTGCCATCACTAAATAACTCAGAAATATTTTTAGTTTATATGCAACCCCGGTTCATATAAGATGTTCCTCTTTATATATATTCTCTTTGACACCTTTCAAAAAAAATTTTTCTATATTCTCTTTGACACCTTTCAAAAAGATTCCAGTATTTCATTTGCTAAATTAATGCATTTTAATTCAAATATATGAATAACATAATTAGGAATTAACATAACAAGTGTGTACATATGAATGTTTGTTTATAATTTCTGTGTTTCTTAATTAATTTCCTTAAGAAAGTGAGTCTTCTATCTAAGGAAGCTCTTCTGTTTCCCGGAGGTTATTATCGGAATTAATTAAGCCACAATCTTCTTCCATTATTGCATCTTATGTAGTTTCGTCATTTGCCTCACAAAAAACAGCTTTCGAAACGTCTGCTGTTACATTTTAATGCCTCATCGACATTAAACGACTAATTCGACGTTACTGGTTTCGTTGGGAGTTTAAAGTGAAAACCCTGCTTTTACAAAACACAGATGAATGCATTGAGAAGTTTTACAATTCCAAGCGTTATCAATCCGTGAGATTGCATTAAGAAAGTTTATCGTTTTTGATATATCCAAAGCACTAGAATTATTGTTTTCAATGTGAAGAAGCTGGATTTGGATTTTTGCGGTTTATTTTAGGCGGTAAAAACTCAACTTAACATACTTCAAACCCTTCACAATCACATGAGCGGGGCAATTATCTGTATATCCACGCATTTTATTCGAACACCACATAACACGAACGTCTTCAATCTATTAATTTTTAAAAGCTCTTGGCTTTTGCGATTTTCTGATCAGGATTGGTTTAAGTTTTTCTTCAGTGGCATTGGCACGTAAAAGAAGGGTGAACCATTCCTTTGAAATTTTAACATAGTTACATTTTTCATTTTTGAGCATCAAACTTTTATCACGGAGAAGTTTAAACAACAGTTAAATTAAACTAATATTTTTGGTAAAACCCCTCTAATGCAGTACTGGTTTAAACCACTCAAAGCACGTTAACTTGATCTGGTCAAAATCGGTTTTAGCTCGTTTTCGTTTAAGCTCATTCTCGTTTTTATTTAAAAACCTATCCAAGTACTTAAATTTTCGTTAAAATATTACCAACTATAAATTTTGAAATTTTTCACCTTAAGGCGTAAAGTACTGGTTTTGAAAAAATTAAATATATATATATATATATATATATATATATATATATATATATATATATATATATATATATATATATATATATATATATATATAATATTTATATAATATATAAATGTATATATATATATATATATATATTTATATATATATATATATATATATATATATATATATATATATATATATATATATATATATATATATATATATATATATATATATATATACATACCGCTCGCAGTTCGTGACCCTTGTCTACCTAAACCTGTAAGCGGTTAAAATCCAAAGAATTTAATTTAACCATTCTTATATATTCAAGGCCGTCCATCTGTCCAGAAATAAATTATTCAATCCAAATATCTCGTATACCATCTAATTTTAATGACCTCAAAATTGTGTTGCATGAGAAACTGTTATGCGATCCTCCAAATTGCTGGTAATACCTGAATAAAGTCAACCACTTCCGAACTGCTGTTAGGAACTACACCAACTTATTCAACAATATGTAGATATGCTTGCTCTTGTTTTACATGATTTGTTGAGAACGGACAAGGCAAGAGCCAGATTCGTATACAAATATTGTCGAATTTATGCCGTACGGTACACATAAGGACTCTTTTTTTAATATAAAATTTTAAGAACACCAAGTGGCTTAAGTTTATGCAATTTTAATTAGACCCTTTAGTAAGGGTCTCAAGAATAAGCTTCGTCCTATCTGGAATTTATAAGACACAAGAGAATGACAGAAGCACACTTACTAGTTAGAGCAGGTGGAAAAGACTTTAGTCTACATTTTCTGTATAGGAGAATTAGAGGCAGAATGGACATATAAGGATTAAATGGACAGAAAAAAGAATGGACTACGATAGAGCCAATTTCGCGTATACATTTTGTGGAACCTAGGCTGAAGCGTACAAATAGAGACTCTTTCTTCAAAATAGCAACTTCTTAGGATGCCAAAGGTGTTAAGTTTTCTTACCAATTTAACTAGACATATTACCGAAAGTCTCAAGAATAAACTTAGTTACAACTGGAATTTATAAGGCACAAGAGAATTTTTCAATCGCACCAACTGTTGCAATTTCAGCAAAAAAATCTCGGTTAACGAAACGATTTGGTTGCTGAATCGTTAAGTGAGAATTCGATAATCAAAGTATCAAATTATGTGGTTTTATACTGTCCATACCTGTAATACCGGGTTACATTATCTTGTATCCAATATCGCTGGTTACGTTGTTGGTATCGACTTTACATAAGATACTTAAACAGCATTCATTGTGCTATCTGCCATCTGTTCCCAAAGAACCTCACAGTGGTTTTAAGACTTTGTATTGTTTTTTTTGTTCTTCTGTAAGTGATAACCCTGCATTTTAATCATAAATCGTTTAACTGCCCATAAAAAATAGCCTTACACACATCGATAAATCCTTGATCCATCAGTCCTATAAGACTAGTTGTGTTCAAAGGAAATAAAACACCTTTTATGTTTTCAAAAATTGTGTGGTTCGATTATATTCTTTAATTTCTTTGCTAAGGTAGTTCTTTACGTATCCATCAGAAAATAGAAAGTTACATTAATATTCAAGCCTTTGTTTTGAAAATAACAGGTAATTCGAAAATTGCTGCTTCTCCTGTTTTTTATAATGTAGTGTAGGTTGGATCTTAATTAACGTTTCTCGCAAGCCATTCACTACTGGCAACAAATGTTTCTGTAGTATTTTCACCTGATGTGATGTTGACGGTTCTTGTTGTTTCTGGCGAGAGGGATTATCCAAAATTGTAACCGTCTTATGTATATATATATATAAATAAATATATATATATATATATATATATATATATATATATATATATATATATATATATATATAAATATATATATATATATATATATATATATATATATATATATATATATATATATATATATATATATATATATATATATATATATATATATATATATATATATATATAAATATATATATATATATATATATATATATATATATATATATATATATATATATATATATATATATATATATATATATATATATA